>PVJA010046077.1:0-15303 GCA_004027025.1 Myocastor coypus | reverse complement strand
CAGGGTCTCGCTATGCAGTTGAGGCTGGTCCTGAGCTCACTTTTGTAGCCCAGGCTGGTCTCGAACTCGCACCGATCCTCCTGCCTCAGCCTCCCGAGTGCTGGGATTACAGGCATGAGCCACCACGCCCGGCTTCAGTTTCTTTTAAATACAGAAAAAGCACAAAAAATATATCGTTAATGACATTGCCACTTCATCTCACCATAAATTCCAACTCAGGTTTCCATAAATGCATATATTATTCTTTGTCACCATCCCAATGGTTCCTAGCCAAGGGCACTTTTTGAAACAATGTCTCACTCTGCAGTTCAGGTTGGCCTTAAACTCACTTTATAGCCCAGGCTGGCCTTCAACTTGCAGTGGTCCTCCTGCCTCAGTCTCCTGAGTGCTGGGATTTACAGACATGTACCATTGTGCCTAGCATTCAGTGGGCACTTCTTGCAGCTTGTTTGGTGATGTCTTCAGATGTTTTTGGTTCTCATAACTGGGCTGGGGTCCATGGGCATCCAGTAGGCAAAGGCCAGGATGCTGCTGAACATCCGCAGTGTGCAGGATAACCACACACCTGCACACTCTTCACCTAGAACTGACTCAGATTTGTGACTCTGAGCAGAACATTCTAGAGCATGAAGCCAGAGAGCTGCCAAAAATTCACAAGTTCCCAAAACTTAAAACTCATGGGAGTAATTTGTAGTCTGTGTACCCATCTTAGTGAAAGGACAACTGCTAACAAGAAATGCTAAAGATACCAGGGTCTGAGGTACTTGGAAGTCCCTCTTGTCTGGTTTCTCCATGCCATCTTCAGCATGCTAAGCCTGTCAAAAAAAGGACTTTCCACATTTATCTTAATTAATATATAGCAAATGGTTATGCTCACAGCTGTTGAGGCATCTAATGTCACACCAGAATGCCAATGATGCCATATCTAGAAATGTCTGAAGCACATTAATTATCATACAAAATAACAAGCTGGCTTGTTCTCTCTAGTACTCACTCTCACCAGGAAAAGGTTATACTCACAAGCTCGGTTCCGGGTTTTATATGTGCAGGTATACAGACTGCAGGGTCTCACTGGCATGGAGCTGAGAACCAGGACCCTTCTCCACAGCCATTTGCAGGAGGTCACTTCACGAATAACTCTCAGGCTATTCAGCTGCAGCATCTTCAGCTCCAAAGCCTGATCAGCTGCCAAATTATGCGCAGGAATCTAAAACCCCTAGAGGAAGGAGCGCAGAGGAGGAAAAGTCATAAACAATAGAGATTGAAAATCATGTGAAAACCTCTAAGTAGGACAACATTCAAACTGGCAGTTCACACCCTGAAGTGGGGGTAGGGCAAAAGAGAGTCAATAGTTCATTCAGCCTTGTTCTGCAAACCCATTGGTCCCGCTGTCAAAGGCAGGGGCCAGAGGACTGACTCATACAATTTGTCATTCCCTTGGGGTTACCAAATATTAGAGGCCCAGAGAAAAGGTCTTCGTCCACATGAATAACAAGATTGCTTACAGTACAGTGTCTTAAAATTAAAAAGAATATTTATTCTCTGAAGTCCCAGTTAATTATTCAGCATAGTAAATACCATGGCAAAGAAAAAAGAAAAACCCAATGATTAAAACTGCCTTCAGGCAGCCTGAATGAAAAGAATTGTCTGCTTCTGGATTGCTTTTAAAAAATGAACCCAAGGTATACCTGCCAAAATAATCATGAACATTTTTAAAATCTAACCTTAAATATTGTCTCTCTCTCTCTCTGTCCCTCTCTACCTCTCTGTCTCTTTCCTCTGTCTCCCCCTGCCTCCACTGCTCAGACATTCACTGTGACTCTCGGAAGATGACACTTTCAGAGATATTCACTGTGGGATCCAGAAGTCATGGGGATATTAACTTTGTACCCTTCTCTCCTTCTTGTCCCCCACACTTGCTACAATATTGTTTCATCTATTTTCCTGAAAATTCCTTGCTTTGTACAAAGGAACAAGCAAGTTCTGCACAAAATTTTTTCTTGACTTTTACATTCACTTCACTGGAGATTTTGAAATGTTCCATGTGATCCCTTGAAATGCATTCAGATAGCTGTTTGGGACACCATTTGAGCAACCTCAACTGACAAGGCTGGCCTGGCTTGTCAGGAGATCTCAATCTCCTGTCTATTTTGTTTTTTTCTTTTTTATTGAACAGAACATATTTATTGAAGGAAAGAAAGCTCCTGTCTGAGAGACAGGAGGGGGTCCCAAGTGGGTGGTCGCCAGGAAGCTGTGTCTTCCAGGGACTTTTACAGTGTAAAACCATGCTGTGGGCGAGTCTAAGGTAAAAACCATATAAACTCACTTAGGTGGGCATCAGGTGGGATAAAACTATGGTCAACCAATGAGGTTACAAGCATGATTGTTCAGGTAAAATTGATTAAAGCCAATATCAAATGGGGAAGTGAGTCACATAGCAAGCGGGCATGACTATGGAACAGGGTCTTGTTGAGGGTTGGGTTACTGACTCATGTAGGCTCTTTTAAGGTGATTGATACCTATTTAGAATATAGAAATATTATAGACAGTCAGACAGTGCCAGGCCCTCAAGGAGACAAGAGGAAAAACAAGGTGATTTTCCAGCTCTGCAACAGGCAGACAGGCCTGCTGTGGCCAGACCTCAAGACAAAAGAAGAAACAAAGGTAGCCACATATTTCCCTAGGAATGTGCATCAGGGATTGATATTCTAAATATTTTGCTTTATTTTTTTTTTCTTTTCTTTCTTTCTTTCTTTTTTTCTTTTTTTTTTTTTTGTTATGGCCAGCCCAGCCTGCCCTGGGGATGGGACTGGCTCAGCATGTGGTGGCAGGAATCAAACTGCAGTCCCTGCAGCTGCCTAAGCTTGCCTAAACAGGTGCTTTCAACCACTGAGCCATCTTGCCAGCCCTTTTTCTTTAACCATACCAGAGATTAAACCTAAGGAGCACCGAGTAGTGAGGTAAATCCCCCTCCCTGATTTACTTTTTATATTTTAGTTCAAAACAAGATCTTGCAGGGGCTGGGGAGATAGCTCCGTGGCACAAGTGCCTGCCTGCCAAGTGCAAGGTCATGAGTTCTAGCCCCAGTCCCACAGAACAAAGAAGATCAGCCTGGGTTGACCTCAAACTGGGTATCCTCCTTCCTCAACCTTGCCAGTAGCTGGGATTATAGGCCCATATCACTAACTTGGCCATCTTCTGTCAATTTGTGCTCCTGTGTGCCTACCAGCCATGTGAACTCTTATTTTTCCAATTTCTGCTCACTTCCAGTCTGTGTAGATGCTCTTCTTTCCTGGACCAGTCTCCCCATACCTATGGCTGACTAAGTCTGGCCCACTTCTCAGTAGAATGGCTCCAGAATCCCTTTCTTAAAGCTTCTCCAATGTTGTGCTCAACACATGAGCCCAGCACCCTCTTCTAGGTCAGAGTGTTTCTTTATCAAAGTTGACTTAAATGTCTGATCAGGAATGTAGTTACAGCCCCATGCTCCTCAGCACCCAAGCCCTGCAATGGAGAGAATGTATCTTTCAGTCACGGCTCCATCTGGCTTGTCAAGGAGTACTGACCTGATGGTGAGGAAGACGTTGATCCTAATTTCAAACACTGAATGCTGGGATATGACTGTTTACATGTTCCAGGACAGTACTGAGTCTTTCTTTTTCTCAGATACTCTCGTTATCCATGTATAGGGTTGTTTATTTCAGTGTACGTGTGTGTATGTGTGTGTGTGTGTTTGTGTGTGTGTGTAATAGATGATTGAGCCCAGAGTTTTGCCCATGTTAGTTGATCACTGTACCACTTAGCTACAGCTGAAAACTTTATTTCACTTTATTTTATTAAGTGATGAGGCCTGGGCCTTTTCTGTGCTAACACAAGCACTCTCCAACTGAGGTACATCCCAAGCTCATGTAGGTTGTAATATGTTATATATATATATATATATATATATATATATATATATATATTTAATATATACAATTAATACATATATATTCAAAGTATATTTTAAGAAGAAAAATCTCACTTTGTATTGACAGGATCTGAATAGCCCAGAAAGTGTTAGCTATTTAAAGCAAATCATGAGTAGAAAGCTAACCTAATATCAGAAAGATAAACATTATCTCAGTATACATTTTCTTTTCAGCAATTAGTGTTTCATTGGTTAGGCACTTTTATGGTTAGATCTCAATGTCCCCTCAAAGCCTTATGCAATAGTAGGCAGGCTTCTAGAGTTTTTTATTGATTCATGCTCCAATGCTGGGATTATAAGAGTGAGTGATACCACTGCCCTAGGCTGGATCACCTGCATACAATATAAGGGTGGGAAAGAGGCTGGGGAGATAGTTTGATGGTCTAAATGCTCGCTTCTCAAGCACAAGGCCCTGAGTTCAATACTCAGTATCACATGCCATGGTAGTCACTGAAATAGCGTGGTTGCAAATGCCTACAATCCCAGCACTGGGAAAGCTGAGATAGGAGGATCACAGTCACAACTGTGTAGAGAGATCCTGTGTCAAATAAATAATTTTTTAAAAGGGAGGGAAAGTGGGTTGCTCGCTGCTTCTCCTCTCTTTTGCTCTTGTGGTTTTTCCGATCTTTTGCCACCATGAACTGTCATCCTCTGCAATGTGCCACTCGGCCTTGCAAGTATGGACTGAAACTTCCACAAACTGTGAACTAAATAGACCTTTCCTTCCTTAATTTTGAGGATCAAGTATTGTGTAACATGAATGAAAAAAGTTGGGCAGAAATTTGGCATCAGAGAAATGGGGTTGTTGCTGCCTATGTGATTGAAAAGCCTTTGGGAATGACTTGTAGGAAGAGTTTGAAACCATACAGAGATATCACCTGAAAGAGTAGAGCTGGAATACCTTAGGCTCTTGTGTATGGAACATTCTGGTTAGAGCTCAAAACACTGGAATGCTGCTAGAAATCCTTCTGGTAAAGAACACTTTCAAGAAATTCCTACTAGGAAGGAGGACTATGTTGGTTGTTTTCTCGGATACTCTTTTCTTGTTGTTGGGACAAAATATCCGACACCCAAAATGAAAGAAAGAAAAGTTTATTTAGCTCAGAGTTGTTGGAGGTTTCAGTCCATACAAAGCTGGCTTCAAGGCAGACTGGAACATGGAAGAGGGCAGCAATTCATGGTGGCGGATTACAGTAAAACAGCAAGAGCAAATGGCAGGAGCAGTGGCAACAGGAAGGAAGTCTGTCTCCCTTATGTTGCATTCAGTCTATCTGCTCTAGGCTGGGTGTAGCACTTATACCCCAAATCCCAGCAGCATTTACACCCATAATCTCAGCATCAGATCATGAATTAATTACAAAGTCTAGAAGTCTGTCTCATAACTGCATAAGGCTTTGAGAGGACAACTAGACACAAACCATAACAGTTGTTGAACTCCAGATGGTGTACATTACAGCTTGGCAGTAAGTTTGACTGCATTTTACTCCTGTCCAGAGACTTCACCTGAGACTGAGAGTAAGGGTGGATGCCTAATTAATCCTGCAAAAGAAATTTCAAGACAGTCGGATGTTGAGGTTGTGGGATGCATATTGTTGGGGACTTTAAGCCAAATTTATGTTGAGAATGAAGAGCGAAGAGCCTAGAAGAATAATTTCAAGTGTTGTGAGTTTGGACAGAAAAGAAAAAGCTCCAATAGAGCTATGGACTGCGAAGATAAAGCTAAGGTGATCTCCACTACTGAGAAGGAACAGGAGAATATAAAAGATAGTCTGAGGGCATCACAAGCAGTACCAAGTCTCCACCTTTTGCAGCATCAAAATTGCAGTTAATGTACTCTGCAAAACTACTTACCACATCAAATGGTGAGATAAGATTCTTCCATGACAAGGAACAACTCAAGAAATTCATGACCACAAAACTAAGCCCACAGAGTACTGGCAGTGGGCCAGTGAGATATGTCAGCAGCATAAGTGCCTGCCTGGCAAGCCCAAAACCCTGAATTCAAAGCCCAGTACCAAAAAAAGAATACTGATATATTCTAGAAAGAGACAAAAACAACCACAACTTCAAGAAAAATGACAGAAATAAATCATCAAGCAAAACAAGTAATTAAAAAGAGGTGGAAAGTATAGCAGGAAAATAACACGACAAAGACAATCCAATAAATATGTTATAATCATCAATGTAAATGGCCTCAATTCACCAATAAAAAGAAACCTATTAGCAGAGTGGATCAAGAAAAAAAAAATCAAACAATATGCTGTATACAAGAAACACATTTAACTCAAAAGAAAATTCACAGACTGAAAGTCAAAGGATGGAAAACCATATTCCACATGACAAGAACCCAGAAAAATGCAGGGGTAAGCTATTCTGGTTGCTGACATTATCAGTTTAAAACCAAGAATGATGAAAAGAGATAAAGAAGGTTACTACATATTTGTTAAATGCAAAAGTAAAATATAACAATCATAAATACATATACACCCAATGTAGGAGGACCTATCTACATAAAACAAGTTTTAATAGATATGAAAAATCGAATGAGCAATAATGCAAATGTAATTGGGACTATAAAACCCACTGTCAAAGAAATAATTCAAGTAGGCAAAAAATATCATCAAAGATATTTCTAAACAAAACTTGAGAAGAAATGGGCTTAGTAGACCTTTACAAAGTGTTTCACCTAGCAACATCAGAATACACATGCTTCTCATCTACATATGGGATGTTCTCCAAAATAGACCATATGCTAGCACAAAGAGCATGCATAAGTAAATGGAAAGAAATTGAAATTATCCTATGCATACTATCTGAATATAGTGCAGTGAAACTGGAAATTACTGACAAAAGAAACCAAAAAAGCACCATGAACATATGGAGAATAAATAACAACCTCCTGGAAAACAAGTGGATGACAGATGAGATTAAAAATGAAATTAAACAATATTTACAATTGAGTGAAAATGCAGCTACAACTTATAGGGACTTACAGGAAGCAATGAAAGCTGTCTTTTAATTTTTATGTATTTAGTACAGGGCCTTCAGGGTGTATAGGCTTTCACTAAAGAGATCAGATATGTAGTGTTTTCAGTATGTAGGCTCCTGTTTTCAGACTCCCAAGTTCTGGGATTACAGGCACACACCACTAAGCCCAGTTTCAACTGGCATCTCAGAGTGACCTGGGAAGAGGAGCAGCATGGCATATGAGTGATAGAACCTTGGTCACTGAGCTCTGCCTAAGAAGGCATTTTAATCCACTGAGCTATCTGGTCAGCCCTGTCTTAAGAGGGAAAATTTATGGCAGTGCATTTTCTCATTAGGAAAACAGAACAAGCCCAAATAAACAATCTTTAAAAAAAACCACTTTATTTTATTTATTTATATTATGGCCGGCTCAGCCTGCCCTGAGAGTGGGGTTGGCACAGCATATGGTGCCAGGGATCAAACCACAGTTCCTGCTGTTTCCCTAGCTTGCTTAAACAGGTGCTTTAGATTGCTGAGCCATCTCACTGACCCAAATACACAATCTTATGCTGCTCTTAAAGCTCATAGAAAAAGAAGAGCAAGACAAGTACAAAGTCCAAAGAAAGCAGGAAATTATAAAGACCAGAGCAGAAATAAATACAACAGAAACAAAGAAAGAATTAAAGAATGAAAGAGTTGGTTCTTTGAAAGAATAAATAAAATTGATAAACCTCTATCCAAACTTATCGAAAAAGGAAAAAAAAAAAAACCCTCACATTCATACAAAAAGAAATGAACAAGGAAAAATCACTACAAACCTTACAGAAATTCAGAAGATCATCAATACCTACTTCCAAATATTTACTCTCAAAGGATAAAAAACACAGAACAAAAGGAGAGCTGCCTACATGCATATGAATTGCCAAAGGTGAGTTAAAAATATATAAAACTTTTTAATAACCCAGGAACTGAAATTGAAAAAGAAACAATTCTCCTTAACTAATTCCTGGAGACAAGCATCATTCCAATACAAAAAATAGAGAAAGACCAACTGAAAAAGAGAGCTACAGGTCAATCTAACTAATGAATGCAAATGTAAAGCTTCTCAATAAAATAACAGCAAACAGAATGCACCAGGGGCTGGGGAAATAGCTCAGGAAAATAACCACTTGCCTCGCACACACAAGGAAGCTTTTGATCAAGTCCAACACTCATTCATGCCTAAAACCCTACAGAAAATCAGAAGGGTTGTTCTGTAGGTCAACCTGATAAAAATCATCTATGAGAAACAAATAGCCAATATCATACTAACTGGACAAAAAGTGAAAGCCCTCACTTTAAAATCAGGAACAAGATAAGTATGACCACTGTCACCATTCACATTCAAAATAGTTCTGGAAACATTAGCCAGAACAATCAGACAAGGGAAAGAAATAAAAGGAATAATGATTAGAAAGCAAGAAGTGAAATTACCATTATTTGCAGATGACATGATACTCTACCGAGAAAACTATAAAAACTCCAACAAAGACTTGCAAATGTAGTAAATCAAATTCAGTAGCATAAGAGGATACAAAGTCAACACCCCAAAATCAATAGCATTTCTATACACAAACAACAAGCACACCAAGAATGAAATTAGGAAAACCATGGCTTTCACAATGATGTCCAAAAAATGAAATACTTAGGGATCAATCTCATGAAGAAAGTAGAAGATTGATGCAGCACAGGTTATAGTACTCTGAGGTAAGAAATCAAAGGCAATTTCAGAAAATGTAAAGATATTCATTGCTCCTGGATAGGAAAAACCAACATTGTGAAAATGGCTATATTCTCAAAATTGTTATACAGATTTAATGCAATCCCAATTGAAATACCATTAGTATACCTCACAGATCTAGAGAAACATTCCTAAAATTCATCTGGAACCAGAAAATACCCAGAATAATAAAAAAAACAATTCTGGACAATAAAGGAAAGGCAGGAGGCAGCACAATCCCTTACCTGAAATTACACTACAAGGCTACTGTAATAAAATCAGCATGGTATTGGCATAAGCATAGACCTAACGATGAATGGAACAGATTAAAAGATGCATAAACAACTACGAACACACTCAGCCATCTTATTTTTGACAAAGAGACCAATCATGTTCACTGGAAGAAACATAGCCTCTTTAATAAATGGTGCTGGAAGAACTTGCTTTCTACATGCTGAAGGCTAAGATTAGACCCATGTCTATCGCCCATGTCTATCACTACTGTCAAAATGGATCAAAGATTTAAACTTTTGTTTAAATGTATTTAGTACAAGGTCTACAGGGTGTCACTATCTATAGGGCTTGATTATAGGCGTGCACCACCATGACCAGTCTCAATTGCCATTTCAGTATGATGCAGGGGTGGGACCAGTATGACAGGCTCGGGGATCAAACCCGAGGGCCCTGCATCTGCCCAAGCAGGTGCTTTAATCCACTGAGCTATCTTGTGGGCCAAAAGATTTAAACATTAAAACAGAAACAGTAAATATCCTGAAGGAAAATCTTTGTAGAAATCTTAAAGACATTGGAATAGGTAGGGAATTAATGAACAAAAGCCAAAAGGCATGGGAAATACTTCAAAGAATCAACAAAAGGGCCTCATCTTTTTCAAAAGCTTCTGCATGTTAAAAGAAATCATGTATAGAGTAAAAAGAAAACCCATAAACTTGGAAAAAATTATTGCCAGCTGTCCCTCCGACAAAGCCATTCTATCTAGAACATATAAACTATTTTTAAAAAATTGTATCCCCAAAGTTCAAAGACGCAATGCAAAAATGGGCATCTGGGTTCAATCCCCTGTTCAAAACAAAAAAGAAAGAAAGGAGGAAAGAAAGGAAGAAAGAATGTAAGAAAGAAAGAAAGAAAGAAAGAAAGAAAGAAGAAAAATGGGCATCTGAGATGAATATACACTTCTCAGATGAAGAAACACAAATGGCTAATAAACATATTTAAAAATGTTTACCATCACCAGTCATTCAAAAAATGTAAACTAAAACACTGTCATTCTATCTCACTCCAGAAGAATGGCTCTTATAAGGAATCACCTAATAAAAAATGCTGGAAGCCGGGCGTGGTGGCTCATGCCTGTAATCCCAGCACTCGGGAGGCTGAGGCAGGAGGATCGGTGTGAGTTCGAGGCCAGCCTGGGCTACAAAAGGGAGCTTAAGGCCAGCCTGAACTGCATAGCAAGACCCTGTCTCAAAAAGACAAAAAAAAATGCTGGAGATGCAGTGGGGAAAATGGAAACCTTCTCCACTCTTGGTGGGAGTATAGACTGCTAACATCTCTATGAAAATCAGTGTGGAGACTCCTCAAAAAACCCGGATTAAGGATCAGTGAGATAGCTCAGTGTTCTAAAGCGCCTGGTTAGGCAAGCTTAGGCAACTGCAGGGACCGTGGTTCATTCCTCAGTACCACATGCTGCAACACCCCATCGCCAGGGCAGGCTGAGCTGGCCATAGCATAAAACTAGGCCATAGCATAAAACTATTCCTCTCCTAGGTATTTTTCCAAATGAACTAAAAACATAATACCACAGAGATTCATTTACAGCAGCACGGTTTGTCATAGCTATATCTGCAAAACAACCCAAATGCCCATCAACAGAGGAATAGATAAAACACGTGTGATATTTTTACACAACAGAGTATTATTCAGCTATAAAACAGGATAGAGGATTTTATTGGTAAATGGGTGCAACTAGAGACCATACTCTTAAGTGAAATAAATCAGACCCGTATGTGCAAACATCATATTGTGTCCTTAGTGTAAGAACTTGAAAGAGTAAATAAAATCTGAAAGGTACAGTGGAGGGGCCCGGCAGGATGGCTCAGTGGTCTAAAGCGCCTGCTTAGGAAAGCTTGGGTGGCTGCAGGGACTGCAGTTCAATCCCCGGCACCACATGTGTGCTAGCCCTGCCCTCAGGGCAGGCTGAGCCAGCCATAATAATAAATAAATAAACAAACAAAAGTTCTGAAACAAGAAAAAAATTCTAAAAAAAAAAAAAAACAGACCTGGGGGGCCGGAGGGATGGCTCAGTGGTCTAAAGCACCTACTTGGGAAGGCTTGGGTGGCTTCAGGGACCACGGTTCAATCCCCGGCACCACATGCTGCGCCAGCCCTGCCCTCGGGGCGGGCTGAGCTAGCCATAAAAATAAGTGAATAAACAAATAAAGGTTCTGAAACAAGAAAAAAATAAATAAATAAAAACCAGACCTGTGTGTCTGCAGTTTCTGTGTCTGTGGATTTGGATATAGTCAACTGTGGATTGAAACATTTTTAAGCACGAGGAACCTATTTGATGAACACATACAACCTTTTCAGCTTAAGATTTCTTCCTAATAATATAGCATAGCAACTGTTTACATATTATAAGTGTCATCTCAGTGAACTAGAGGGGATTTATAGTATATGGGAAGGTGTAGGTAGTTCTTTTCAACTTGAATAATTTTTTAAAATCTAGGCATTTTTACAGGTATATAACATGTTACCAATTTATGGGGTATCATGCGACATTTAGATACACGTATATACTGTGACTATACTATTTGATATAAAGAACTGTAGTATCTGAGGATTGTGCTATCGTTAGGGATCCTAAAATCAATCTTCCATGGATAGTAAGTGACAACTAAATAGTGGGAACACTATGAGACAACCACCTATGGACCCAGTATTACATTTCAACAATTAAATAATTATATTCATCGATGATTACATTTTATTTATACTTCCTTCCTCTTCCTCTCTTGTGGTTATGTTGGAGCAAATTTCAGACAGTTTATCAGTTACCCATGACCATATTTTCATAGGAAGCTATCCTCATCATTAATAATTTTTGTGCATAAAAATTCTCTTCATGAAATAGCCTCTGGTGGTACTTTATTACAGAGAATGAAACTTACTAATATTTCAGAATTTAAAAAAAATAGCCCAAAAGGCCAATAATTCTATAGACCTCAGTATCAACTTAACCATTAGTACAAATACTTCACATTTCTCTTGGTATCTGTATTTTATCTTTTTGTTTTGCTTTGTTTTGTTTTGTTTTGTATTGTTTTGTTTTCTGGGAACCAGGAAT
The DNA here is from genome assembly GCA_004027025.1 of Myocastor coypus. Taxonomy (NCBI): domain Eukaryota; kingdom Metazoa; phylum Chordata; class Mammalia; order Rodentia; family Myocastoridae; genus Myocastor; species Myocastor coypus. Next base: position 3,246 of record PVJA010046077.1, on the reverse strand, counting down.
CAAACTTAGGACTTTTGTGCTTGCCAGGCAGGTACTTTACCACTGAGCTATATCCCCTGCCCCTCCACTTTTATCTTGAATGAGACCACTGATTAAGAACTTTGTGTTCTGGGCCAGTGAGATGGTTCAGTGATCTAAAGGTCTGCTTAGGAAGGCTTAGGCAACCACAGGGAGGTTTGGTGCCCAGCACCATATGCTGTGCCAGCCCCATCCCTAGGGCAGGCTGGGCCAGCCGTTTAAAAAAAGACCTTTGTGGTCTAACTTGGGAGTCTACAGTTAGTGTGAAACTGCATATTTATCATTGCGGTTCAGTGGAATAAAAGGATTATGTGAAGTGACATGTTTAAGATAAAAGTCAAAGAACACCCTGAAATTTATGCAATAATTTAAAACCAGGGAAACAGGAAAAATAGTTGTTTCGTAATGGTGTACAAGAAAGTGATTTCAATGACAGTAAACAAGAACGCAGACTTTTAGAGATGGAGGAAAGGATTGGAGGAAGGAGCAGGAAGAGGAGAAGTAATGGGAATGGAAATATCAAAATGTAATGTGCATGTGCTAATATACCTAAAAACACCCTCATTATTCTGCATCACTAATTTGTACTCATTATTTTAAAAAAATGGTGACTATGACTTCAAATAGGAAGGTAAGAGAAACTCTGAAATTCTTAAGTCTCAGATAAATGCAAGTCATTGTTACTCAATGCTCAAATCCTACCTACAATATAAATACAAAAAGTAAGAAAATAGCCATCAGAGCTGGGCATGGTGGCGCACACCTGTAATCCCAGCACTTGGGAGGCTGAGGCAGGAGGATCGGTGTGAGTTTGAGACCAGCCTGAGCTACAAAAGTGAGTTCAAGGCCAGACTGAGCTGCATAGCAAGACCCTGTCTCAAGAAGACCAAAAAAAGAAAAAGGAAAATAGCCATCTGGGTTGAGTTTTAATACCACTGTTAAGCCAATAGCATTAAGCAATTATAATGAATTGGGATTTTCCTTGAAAAAATTAATTTGACTAAAGTGCAGTGTCAGCAACTGCAGAGATATTTCACTATTTCCTTACAACTGGCTTCATTCCTAAACTGAAGCAATGAATGCTGTCTTCTATAAAGGATTGTACTGGTGTAAAGATGAAAAGGGCATGCTCTTCTCCACTCTCTGAGGTTTGTAATCTACAAGGAAAAACTAAGCACTCATTCTAGGTACCTCATAAAAGTGAAACCACGTGGCATTTCTGTGGCTCACTTATTTTATGTGGCCTAATTAAGGAGAAAATTTTTCATCCAAGGCAAACGGGAAAACAGCCTCCTGACTGCACTGAGAACACAGGAAGCAGAAGGGCTAAGTTTCAGGAGGGGCAGCATCTAAGTCAATCCAGCAGGTGGGGCGAAGGTGAAGGGGTAGACAGGACAAATCTCTAGGATGCTGGAGGACATGTGGGATGGGGCTGATTAGTCACCAAGGCCAGGAAGGACCACTTGGTGTAGAATAAGTAGAATCTAGATTTATTCACTGAACAATTCCAGACCCAGGGGCAACTGGTGAGCAAACAAGTAAAACAAGATCACTTCCCTGTTTACAATCTACTTGAGAAGGGAGACTCAGTAGCTTTCAGAAGATCACATCCAAGGAAGTGTGCATTCATCAGAAGGAATGTACTGATTCAACCTGCCAAGTGAGGGTCATGACAAGACAAGATCAAGAGGTACATGTGGGCTATGAGTTGTACAAACACAAAAATGGCCACATACATGCATGAAACATGGATCCTACCCAGGAAACTTTTGTGAAGTGTTAGCCTGATAGTATATCTCTCAGAGAATTCTGAATAAATAACTCTTAGCCTCAGATTATAGACTGCCATCAGGAAAGCATCAGGCCAGCAGGGTAGGGACAAACTCTAGGGTCATGGTCATGCCTTGGAGACTGTCCCATGCTCAGAAGACACATTGTCTGTGCACAGTGCTAGGGGTTGGAGCTGATGACACCTGGCTCCAAGGAAGTGCTCCCGACTGGCTCCATACTACGTCCAGATTGGCTTCAGGGAGCAGTAAGGCTGTAGAGGGCCGGCTGTCACACCCATTCTCAATCACTCTCTGCAAAACCCAATACCCAGTGGTGGACTCCTTGAATCTCTGTCTGTGTCCACAATGTTGCTGACCTCACTACAGTGGACCCTGATGCTGCAGACTTCCTTTTGCATCCTGTAGTTAAAACAAAACCAAAATGAATGCCAAACTTGCTTTTTGAAACAAAGGTGAGAGTGTCTCTGTACTCAAAGTCTGTGATTAGTACTTGCTAAGGTACTGTCGAAGCAGATGCCCAGATGAGGCAGTGTGAGGTGGGGCTGGATAGGAGCTTGAGATTAATTTGTGTATTAGGAGTAGTTTCCAAGGGCCTAGAAACCTTTGGAGTTAATCACTGTGTACAGGAGAAATCACAGGATGGATAGGACAGAGCAAAGTAGAGTCAGAAAAGTCAGAGAACAGGTGTTTCTTATAGCTAATCTGTAATTCATCACTTTTTTATTACTTCCAAAGTATTAAATATTAACTTCAAAAGACTGAATTCTACACATTGTTCTAGGCTCACTGGGGAACAAAACAAAGTCATTGGTCATGGGAAGCTTTCCTTTTATTTTTTGTCTTTTTTAAAATTTTATTTATTTTATTAATTTTTTGTTGCTGTTTCAGAACTTTTGTTTGTTTATTTATTTATTTTTATGGCCGGCTGAGCCTGCCCTGAGGGCAGGACTGGCCCAGCATGTGCTGCCAGGGATCGAACCGCGGTCCCTGTAGCCTCCCAAGCTTTCCTAAGCAGGCGCTTTAGACCACTGAGCCATCCTGCTGGGCCCTATTTTTTTGTCTTTTTGAGATAGGGTTACTCTTTATACTTCAGGCTGGCCTTGATCTCAGTTTGTAGCCCACGCTGACCTCAGAATTTGCAAATATCCTGTTGCCTCAGCCATCTGTTTGCATTACAGATGTATGCCACCATGTCTGACAAAGTCTGGGGTTCTTAACCTTAGCATGGTTGACATTTTTGATCAGATATATCTGATTATGAGGAGGCTGATCTATGTACTGTAAGGTATAGGGCAGCATCGATACTAGCTAGCATCCTTTAGGTGCCACTAGCAGCCCATAGCACAACTTTGATGACAAAAATTATCTCCGAAGGGGCTGGGGAGATAGCTCCGAGGCACAAGTGCCTGCTGGGCAAGTGCAAGGTCGTGAGTTTGAA
>PVJA010046076.1:12500-15302 GCA_004027025.1 Myocastor coypus | reverse complement strand
GGCCCTATAGTTTGTTTTTTAAAATATATATTTATATTTTGAATCTCAGTATTTATTATTATTTTATCTATATTCAGTGTTTATTTAGCTCTTTTACATGAACTCATTTTCAGTCTGCTGGAAGTAAAATATTTAGAATATCGTTAGTGTATTAAATCTGCTGGTAGAAGTCTGTCTCTGTCTCTGTCTCTAGCTCTAGCTCTCTCTGTCTCTAGCTCTGTCCTGTCTCTGTCTCCATCTCTGTCTCTAGCTCTGTCCTGTCTCCATCTCCATCTCTATCTCTCTCTGTCCTTGTCTCATGTCCCTAGCTCCAGCTCCAGCTCCAGCCCCAGCCCCAGCTCCAGCTCCAGCTCTTTATCTCTCTTTCTTCCTGAACTGCTAGGGCTGCACATGACCTCACACATGCTAGGCAAGTGCTCTACCTCCAAGCTACACTCCACCCTTAGGTGTCAGTGCTTGTCTGCAGATGTCACTATGTGCCTAGTTTTCCCCCAATGTCTAACACATTCAGAGAAAACGAACACCCACCCAGAACTCTACATCCAGCAAAACTACCCTTCAATAACAAAACTTCTTTGTCTTTTTGAGACAGGGTCTCGCTATGCAGTTGAGGCTGGCCTTGAGCTCACTTTTGTAGCCCAGGCTGGTCTCAAACTCGCACTGATCCTCCTGCCTCAGCCTCCCGAGTGCTGGGATTATAGGCATGAGCCACCACCCCTGGCTAACAACAAAACTTTTGTTTGTTTATTTTATTTTATTTTTATGGCCAGCTCAGCCTGCCCTGAGGGCAGGGCTGGCATAGCATGTGGTGCCGGGGACTGAACTGCAGTCTCTGCAGCTACCTAAGCTTTCCTAAGCAGGTGCTTTAGACCACTGAACCATCTTGCCGGGCCCCAAAACTACCCTTCAATAACAAAGGCAAAAATAGATATGTGATGATTCCATTGAATTTTTCCACTTAGTTCTTCCCACCTGGAAACTGCTTTTCTTCAGTGACTCGCAAACTTTGGGTGTGCAGCACCAAAGGAGCGGGACCATCCGAGCTCTGCTGCCTTTTCCTCCATCTTACCCCTAGATTTTAACGAGCTCCTCTAAGTTCTGCTTCTGTCCAACACACCTGTTACTTCCTGCCCTTCCACCGGAGCTCAAACCTCCATCATCTCTCATCCAGACTGTAGCAGGGGCCTCCTAATTGGTCTCTCTGCTTCCTCACCTATCACTACACTCTATTTTTGACACAACATCCTGTTATAATGCAAAGGAGATATTGTTATTTTTCCACTCAAACCCTCTGATTCCTTCAAATCACATGTAGAATAAAACGCCAGCTCCACACTCCTTGCTGCTTCCTAACTGGAAGCCGGCCATGCTCCTGTGTGGCAGCTCAGTTTCTGCCTCTCTCCCTTTGGCCTGCAATATTCCCCCAGCCTGGGGCTGGCTCCTGCTCTCCTCCTAGCTCTCTGCTGCTCAGATGTTTGCTGTCCAGCAAGGGCCTCTGTGGAGGACCAGCTGAGTGACTCTCCTTGAAAAACGAGCAGTTGTCTCATTTTGGCTGTGCCTGACCCTATTTCTGTGTATTGATATGTACAGAGCAGCTAGAACTTTGCCTTATTCCTTCAGTTGGCTTTAAGCAGTGCATATTAGTCTAGCTGAGGCACTGGTGGTAGTCTTTGAAGACGGCACTTGTGCTTCTCTGATAACCCCTACCTGCTGCTCTCCAATATGAGCCGGGTCAAGACAGGACGAAGAGCCAATGCTCCATGCTCTTGGCTGGGATCAAACCTCCACACAGAGGCTATGACTTCCTGGTGCTTGAAAGATTACACATTAGAGCTGAAGCACTGAACCCCCAAACATTAGATATTATCTCAAATGCGTCATGCAGATTACTCTCTACATATCATTCTCTGCATATTGCAGAGGTAAATCCAGGCCTCCGACTTAGCCCAGCTCACAGCTCACCTAATTTCTGTTGTTCTCAGTCATTAATCCTCAAGCCACTCCTCCTTCATGACTGAATAAAACCCAGGTTTGGCCCTGGGTTGAGGCCTTTGCTTTGGATAGCCATCACTATGGTTGGACTTAGGACTCCTTGGCTCCCCATAATTATAAATATGTTTTAGTGTCTTTATTCTTGCCCTGGGTTGCTCTGGAAGTGGTAGATTGGAATTAACTCGACAAGATTCCAATAACTTATCTATGGGATTATGAATATAAACTTCCTGGGGCTAGCGAAGGACCAGGAGGGGCCCTCTGAAAGCCTGCATGCCATGCTTTCCAGCCACCAGTCCTTCTACTCTGTGTCCCCGTTCCTGCTTGAATGTCCTTTGCAGAAATGTCAGCATGTGACATTGCTTCACAGAAGCTAGGCTGGGAGCTCCATGAGAACGAGAACTTCATCTTAACTTTAGTTTTTCCTTGAGTCTAGAACAGTCCTGGGCACAGAGAAGGTTCTCAGTAAATACTTCTTGAATACAGGACTGCATGCCATGTCTATTTTACCTTGAAAACGGGCATTAAGACTTTGTAATACAGCCTAGCCTTGGCCTCACCAGCTTGTTACTACAAAGCTGGATTTAATTCCCTGACCATGTTAACACTGCACTCATGTGATGATAAATCCTCTGACTCTCTTGAGGGGGGCTCCCTAGTTATTTCTGGGTGTCCCCAGAGGGGTAACAGGAGTGTACCTGAGAGTCAGAGTGTAAGGGCGCCTGAGAGCCGCTTGTTAAATATTCAGGAATTCTGTGTGCTGCTTGTTACATGTGGTGACTTGAAATTGGCCCCAGCGGGAATATTTAC
>PVJA010046076.1:0-7500 GCA_004027025.1 Myocastor coypus | reverse complement strand
GATCTATCTTTTTATTCTTGTAATGGACACCACCTGGTCATGGTATATTTTCATTTTAGATCATTAATGTAGTGTTTTTTCCTAGAATAAATTACATTCATAGATTTATTACTATTGAACTATTCTAATAGTCCTATAATCAATACTACTTGATCATGGCATATTTCTCTTTTAATGCCCTGTTAGGTTCTTGCTAAAAGGGTCTGAGTTTAGTCTATAAACTCGGTTATACAAGAAAAGGCATATTTCTCATTCTGCCAGGTTTCTTTTTTACTTCTGCTAGTTTTATTTAGGAATTATGCATCAATATGAGCAAAGAAGTTAGTTTTTATTTTTATTTTTTCCAGTATTGGGGACTGAACTTGAGACCTCACACTGATAGGCAGGCACTTAAGCTGCTGAGCTATCTTCCTGGCCCAGGTTTTTGTTGTTATTGCTATTGTTTTTTGGTACCAAGAATTGAACTCAGGACCTTGCACTTACCAGGAAGGCACTGTACCACTGTGCTGTATCCCCTGCCCAGTAAATGTATTCTTTTCCTGTTCCGTACTATCCTTGTTGAGTTTGAAGCATTGGGTCTTTCTACAGAACATGAGAAATACTTCCTTCTTTTTCTGTGTGCTGGTTTAATTGTCCTTGTTACACAGGATGCATTGTTCCCATTTGCTACTGGAGGAGACAGAGGATGGCACGGTGCCACTATGCTGGATCCCAACCTTTGTGGGAGGCACAGTTCTCACTGAGAGGCGGTGCAGCGTGGTTCTTGTCTGTTTGTGTTGCTCTAACAAAATACTCTAGACTAGGTGATTTCTAAACAACAGATTTTTTTTTTCATGTTTCTGGAGTTGAGAAGCTGGGATCAAGGCACTGACAGGTCTGCTCCATCCCTTGTGTCTTCTCACAAGTGTTCTCACACAGGAGGGAGGTAGGAAAGGGCTACCTGGTTCCCTGGAGCCATTTTATAAAGTATTGCAGTAAGCCCCTTACAAACATTTGAGTTGTGAACTTTCTCAGATACAAATGGGGAAGGGGGCTGGGGAGATAGCTCAGTAGAATAAGCACTTGCCTGGCAAGAGCAAAGGCTGGAGTTCAATCCCCAGTTCCGAAAAAAAAAAAAAAAAAGTACAGCTATGAATGGACCTTACATTACAAGCAGTTGTGATCCGAACAAATATCAGAAGCAGCTGTGTTTGCCTTGTACAAAAGTAAAAATAATTTCTTTCCAGTTATACTGCACTGTATTATTTGTGTGTGTGTGTGTGTGTGTTAACAGGGTTCGAACTCAGTACCTTGCACTTGCCAGGCAGGCACTTATTCTACTGAGTTACCTCCCTGGCCCCTTCAGTTTTTTTTAAAGTGGAAAGGTTTATTTATTTATTTATTTATTTATTTATTTATTTATTGCAGCCAGCTCAGCCTGCCCTGGGGGCAGGGCTGGTGCAGCATGCAGTACCAGGGATTGAACTGCTGTCCCTGTGCTTTCCTAAACTTGCCTAAGCAGAGACTTTTGACCACTGAGCTATGCCAGCCCCGTATCACCATTCTAAGATAACTGCAAAAGTAAAAATAGTTTATCTATAGTATTTGTGTGTATATTTGGTTTTTTTATGCTTTACATTATTTATTTGTGTCAAGGATGTATGAGACTTACTTTGTCAGATTTACAAACAAATCTGACTTAATGACTGTTCTTCTGGAAGAGAACTCTTCTGGAAGTTGGGGACTTACTGTGCTCAGCCCCTCAAGGGCCCCGCCTCTTCATACCATCTCTTTGAGGTTTCAGTTCCCACATACATTCAAGCCACAGCAGCAGTTAAGAGTTTGGGTTTAGGGGAAGGGTAAACAGTCAGGCAACCTCAAAGGGAGAGTCAGTAAATTCCTCTGGGGTTCTCATGAAGATTTAACAAGAGATTTTGTGGACAGAACCAAGAGCAACGGGTAGTAGACATAGTAAACAAAGAGGAGCTGAAAGACACACAGGAACAGAAGCAAATCCTGAAGACAAGTTTGGTGAAGCAGGAGTCAGGCCAAAGAAGGGAAGCCATAGAGATGGCCCCCTCCAGGCTGAGGAGAGCCTCAGAACATGTCTATACCCACAGCAGCACCCCTTTACCTGTGTCCCTTCAAGATTTCATGTCCCTTGAGTGGACAGAGATGCAGAGACCCCCTCATCTATCAGCTTTTTGCCTGGAGACCCCAGACTCTCCTCCACCAGGAGCCTACATGCCTCATCCTGGTTTGGAATTATAGTTGAAGACTCTTCTGCAATCAAAGTAAAGGTGATTAACATGCATACCATTAATGCTGGTTACCTGGGAGGCTGAGGCTGGAGGATGGCAAGTTGAAGGCCTGAGTAACTCAGTGAGATCATCTTAAAAAAAATTAAAAGGTTGGAGGCTACAGTTCAGTGGTAGAATGGAATTCTCATTTTTACTGGTATGTCCTAAATAATGTGAAATGGATTTGTGATGGTTAATTTCATGAATTACCTTGATCGGCTTATGGGATTCCCAGGTAGCCAGAAAAGCATTATTTCCGGGGATATTTCTGGAAGAAGCTGGCATTTGAATTAATAATGGACTAAGTAAGAAGCGGTTGCTCCTACCCAGGGTGGTTGGTGCCATTCAGTGATTGAGAGTCAGGACGGCACAAACAGGCAGTGGAAAGGCAAATTCCTGTTCTTTCCTAGCGCTGGTTTGCTGATCTCCTGGCCTCAGACACCAGAAAATCCACCTTGGACTCCTTTGGACTCTAGGGCTTGCGTCTAGGGCAGTCCAGTTTCACAGGTCTTGGGTCTGGGACTGAAACCTACATCATCAGTTCTCCTGATTCTCTGGCCTTTGAATTTATTTCATTTTTTATGTGTTTGGTTGTTACAGGATCTCACTACGCCCCTTGGACTCCTGGTGATCCTCTTGCTTTCAGCCTCCCCAGCGCTGCGATCACAGGCGTGTGCCACTACTCCCGGCCTCTGGCTGGATCAGCCTGTCCTGGGGGCAGGGCTGGCGCGGCATGTGGTGCTGTGATCGATCTGTGGTCCCTTCGCTTGCCTAGGGGCTAGTCCACTAAACTGTTGCCCGTCCTTGGCCTTTAAATTTGGACTAAATTGTGCCGACAGCTTTCCTGGTTCTCCAGCACATTGTGGGACTTCTCAGTCTCCATAATTCTGCGAGTCAGTTTCTTCGATTATCTATCTATCATCTATCTATTGATCCATGTTTCGTACTTATATTCATTTCCTTCTAGGTTCTGCTTCACCGAGAGCCCTGACTACTCAGGGCTCAGTGAAGAATGCTCATTCCGCTGTAGCCCCCCACCCCCGGCCCTTTTTTCCAGTTGGCCGCCCTCACATCTCCCCACAACCTTAAGACTCAGCCTTGAGCTGGGCAGCCCTCCATCTTCTTTCTCCTGCAACCTTGTCAGCCCCTCCAGTTCCTTCTGCGCAGGACAGGACGCCCACTCGCCCTCTCGCGGAGCTGGTCCCCTGCAGCACCTTCCCCGCAAGCAGTTGGTTCCCGTCTCAGATTCATCTCCCAGCTGCTCCTAGAAGTAGCTAATGTTGTTCTTTGGTACCCTTGAGAGTGATTTTGTCTGCAGAGAAGACTATTAAGAAGGTTTATTTTGGGTTTTAAAAATAGAGTCAGTTTATTAAAATTACAAATTCAAAAACCTTAGCCCTTCCTTAGGCTTTTATGTTCAGCTTACAAATCTTATTACTCTATTTATAAGCCTAATAAATGTTAACAATCACTTTTAAGGAGACCTTGAGTAATGCTTGGTCCCATTTACAAACTTGGTGAGTCAAACACCTTCGCCACTGTAAAACTGCAATGATAAATTTAATTATATTTGATTTCTTGTTTAAGCATTTAAATGTTCTCACTTAAACAAAACCTTCCTAAGTACAAATAGTTCTTACCAATCTAGAAAATTAAACTAATAAATACTGCAAGCCTGCAACTCACGTTCCAATATTGTGCATGACTTTAGTAAGACTTCAATTTGAAATCATAAATCTTAATCAATTACTCCATTACCCATTTAAATTGGAGTTACAAAGTTGCCATCGTAATGGGCCAAATACTCTCGAGCATTACAAATATATAAAATGCCATACAGAAGTAGATTGCTTCTTATCACCAAGTTATTAGTACTATGGCTGAATTGTCTTAGAACTTTTCTGTACTTTTTTTTTTTTTTTTTTTTTTTTGAGACAGGGTCTTGCTATGCAGTTGAGGCTGGCCTTGAGCTCACTTTTGTAGCCCAGGCTGGTCTCGAACTTGCACCAATCCTCCTGCCTCAGCCTCCCGAGTGCTGGGATTATAGGCATGAGTGTACTTAATTTTTAAGTAATAATCGTTAATACTTGTTTAGCATTTTCTCTGCACCGGATTCTGGTTCAGCGCTTCTCACGAATCACGGGCTTGCTCATTTATTTCTCGTGATTGGCGCAGGCCCGAGTCATAGGGCCCTGCAGGCTGCCTGGCATTTGCACCCTGCACCGCAGAACCTCCACTCCCTCACAAGCTTTCCAGGGACTGCTTCGCGCTCTCTGCTCTCTCTCAGCTTCCCAGCCCCACCCCACCCCCTTCTTTCTCATTCTCAGCCTGGGTGCAGCTTGCCTCTGCTCTCCGGGGTCATTTGCTCCAGCCTACACTACAGGAGCGCTGTCATCTTACAGAATGAACACGACAAACGTTATTTGCCGGTTTTTCCCTACCAGCGACACCTTTGTTTTAAAATTTTTATTTTCATTTTATTTCTTCCCCAGCTCTGCAGCAAAATGCAGAAGAGGCGATGCTGCTCCTGCAGACTGCTTGCTTCTCCGGCTTTTCTCAGCTTACTCCGAGGCGCTCTCCTTGAAATCTCCTTCCAGCTGCTTACCTGATAGCCGCAGCCTCTGGTCACCATGCTGCCGCTCACCCTCTCTTCCTGGAGACACCACTTCCGGAATGTGGCTCCCTCAGCTCTGCTGCCTCGAAGTCACAGTCTTATCTGCCCATCTCCCACGTGCTTCCTGCTCTGCTGTCTTTTTTTTTTTTTTTTTTTTTTTTTTTTTTTTTTTGGTCTTTTTGAGACAGGGTCTCGCTATGCAGTTGAGGCTGGCCTTGAGCTCACTTTTGTAGCCCAGGCTGGTCTCGAACTCGCATCGATCCTCCTGCCTCAGACTCCCAAGTGCTGGCCTTACAGGTGTGCACCACCACGCCCAGCCTGCTCTGCTGTCTTGATGTTGAGAGTCCTGGGTCTTGGTCTCTAATGCTCCTTTCTTTGCATATTCTAGTTCTCCTCCTGTGCCCTCCAGTCCTGGGATGCTCAGTACTTTTATTTATTTGTCTGTGACCCCCAAATTTACCATATCAGCCTAGAACTCTTTTCTCAGCTCCATATTCTGGCATCTGGCCATTTCCTGAACCTCTCTACGTCGGCATTTCAAAAGAAACACACCCCATGCTGAATTCTGTCTTCCTCAAAATCCACCTTACCTGAAAACTGCCTCTGTCCTCAGTTGGTGAGCATCCTCCTAGTTGCTTAGGACAAAAGTTATGGATCTCTCTGTTTCTCCCTCACCACACAGTCCAGTTGGGAAATTCTCCTGGTTCTACCATCAGAATGTATCCGAGGGGTTGGAGAGATAGCTCAGAGGCGTAAGCACCTACCTGGCAAGCACAAGGACCTGAGTTCTATCCCTGGCCCCACTTGCCATAGGGTTTCAGCCCCGGGTGCCTGGGTGCACCCTCCCACTCTGGATGCAGGTGCCCACCCTGCAGTCCAGGAACCACACATGGTGGTGCATGCCTATAATCCCATCACTGGGGAGGTTGAGACAGGAGGATCACTATGAGTCTAAACTGTGTGGCGAGACCCTGTACCAAATAAATAAAAAAATAAAAATGAAGAAATGTACCCAAGATCACCCAGCCAATTAAACAGTAGAGATGGAATCTGTGTGCTCACCTGCTGAGCAGAGCCTGCGAATCTGCACACTGAGCTACTCCTTAAGTAAAAACTGGTGACTCCTGCAGCTTCCCTGTGAGGTCTACATATGGACATTGGTGAATAATGATAGCACATTCAATAATGGGCTGTTCACAGGACAGTGGCTCCAAGTGGCTTAGGTATATAGTAGAGGACGCCATCTGGTTCTATGTAATTATTCTCTGTGACTTTTTTGTTTGTTTTTAATATTATGGCCAGCTCAGCCTGCCCTGGGGGGTGGGGCTGGTGCAGCATGTGGTGCTGGGGATCTAACCACAGTCCCTGTGGTTGCCTAAGCTTGCCTAAGCAGGCGCTCTAGACCGTTGGCTGAGCTATCTCTCTGGCCCTCTCTGTGATGTTTGCATGGCAATGAAATCACCCAGTGACATGGTTCCAGAGCTCATCCTGCCACAACTATGCTAAGATTTCTGTCTTTTCCACTCAGAGGAGGACGTACTTTTAGGCCTGTGGGGCTGGATTTTGCATATCTTTCTCTTTTACACTATAGCAACATGATTTTTCATTTTACATAAAGACTTTGACTGGATAAGATCTTTCATTCTGGAAACAATAACAACAACAACAACAAAAGATCTCCCATTCTGTCACATTTTATGCTTTCGTAGCTCTATGGACAGAACACAAACACCAGGAGGACTGTTCTTGTGCATTCATTTGTTCCTTGTGGATTCCCCACTGCCTAGAACAGAGAAGGAGGTATTTCCCAAATATTTGCTAAATGTTAAATGGGTAACATTTGAGATGGTAACTTGGTAAATGTTAGCTGCTCTGTGTGGCTTTGTCTGACTTGTCACAATTCATCACTTATGTTAGTGGTCTGCTTTCTGTTGCTATGACAAAATATCTGAGATAATCAACTTAAGAGGAGGAAAAATTTGTTTTGATTTCATGAAATCATCCCATGATTTCAGAAGTTTCAGTGCACAGTTTACAGGCTGTCTTAGTTACTTTTTGCTCGTTGCTGGAACAAATACCCAACACTCAAAATGAAGGAAGGAAAGGTTTACTTAGCTCACAGTTTGTGGAGGTTTCAGTCCATATTCGGCTGGCCCAAGGCCGAGTGGAACAGAGCAGAGAGCATCCAGTTCATGGTGGCGGAACAGCAACAAAATGGTGGCAGAGGCAGCCAACCAAACAGGGCAGCAGAGCAGCAGCACCAGCTCGAGATCCAGTCTGTCTCTCTGTCTCTCTTTATATTACATTCAGGCTCTCCACCTTAGCTCCCACCCTAGGCTACACCCATAATCCCAAAAGTACTTCCACCCATAATCCCATCAGTACTAAAACCCATAATCCCAGGGATAAAGGATCAAGTCTCAAACTCTAGAAGTCCCCGCCCAATGACTCCATGAGGCTTTGGGGGGACAACTAGACATAAGCCATAACATTCCGCCCCTGGACCCCCAAAGTCTCATACATATCCCTTTTTACAAAAGACATTTTAGTCCATCTGGAAGAGTTGCCAAAGTCCCAATAGTTTCAACATTGCTGAAAAGTCCAAGT
>PVJA010046075.1:0-15304 GCA_004027025.1 Myocastor coypus | reverse complement strand
ACTTTTGTAGCCCAGGCTGGTCTCCAACTCGCACCAATCCTCCTGCCTCAGCCTCCCGAGTGCTGGGATTACAGGCGTGAGCCACCACGCCCGGCTCAGTTTACTTTCTTTATGGCAAAAGAATATTCTGTTTTGTCTCAATACAAGTTAAGTGAAAGAAATTAGATTTCATTGAGCACAGCCTTACACTTGCCAGGAGGATGAGTAGATTAAAGAGCAAAATAAAATGCTCACCATCAGAACTTCTGCTTGAAAACATAGCGCACTTGGTACCGCTGGTGTAAGTAGCCAGACACGTTCGCACTTGCATTGTGAGCACTTATAAGAGTAATAATAATGCTCTCCTATTTTGTTTTCGTCATAACTAATTATTTATTTATATTTGTTATGTATATTGTGTGATCCCCTCTTTCCTTGCTCTTTCTGAGGCTTGCCATTTTATGTGAATGGCTTAAACCAACAGTTTTATGCTTAGGTAACAGAATATGAGAATTGAGATGAATGTATTTTATTTTTTCTTTGCTCCTCTCTGTTTGCAGACCCTGATGTTTACATTCATCCCGGGGAGTGAGTACAAGCTCATGGGGCAGCTCATTTCATTTTTAGTCCTTCTGCCTCCCCACCTCCCCTCCTCCACTACTGTATCTCCTTTCCCCATTTCACTCTTGTCGTTGCTATTGTACTTAGCTCCTGCTCACAAAGTATGTTTGCATGCGGTGAGGTTAGCAGGTTCTTGTACATGCCGTATACTACTTCTACTTACTTCTCTTCCTATTTATTTCCTTCTGTCCATCCTTTACTATTTTCTGTGTGCAGTATTTTCTTTCTCAAGTGAGAGATACCATAGAGCATTTATACGCAAAGTGATTTATTTTGTTCAGCATTATAGTTTTCAACACATGAATGTTACTATGAATACCTTATGTTGGTCTGTCTTGGTAGCCAAGCAATAATCTATGACTTGCAGATGACACATGTTGTGTATCCATTCCTCTGATGGATACATTGGCTGCTTCTGAATTTAGGTACCATGGGCTGCTCTCACCACTGATATGCACGTACTGCTGTAGTGTGATGGAGCAGACTGCACATGAAAGTGAGCTCACTGAGCATTTGCCTTTCTGTTGCTGGCTTATTTTACTTTAGTATAATTAGTGTATAATTTCCTCCAGGTTCATTCAGCCTTATTTTTAAGACTGAATAGTTGGGCTGAGGAGATAGCTCCATGGCACAAGTGCCTGCCTGGCAAGTGTAAGGTCATGAGTTAAAACCCCAGCCCTGAAAAAGAAAAATTGAATAGCATTCCATTGTGTTTATACACCATGCCTCTGTAGGTTAATTCTATCTTAGCTATGGTGAGTACTGTGCAAGGAAACTGCAACGCAGACCCATCTCTGACTTCAGCTCTGAATACATACACAGAAGCAAACTGCGGGACCATGTGAAGAATCTATGCTTCACTCTTTGGGACATATTTATACTATCTCCCATAACAGATATAATGTACAGGGACTGGGGAAATAACTCAGGGAAAAAAGTGCCTCCCTGGCAAAAAGCAAGGTCCTGAGTTCGATCTCCAGTTCAAAAAAAAAAAAGATATAATTCACTTTTGTACTAACAGTGTATAGCTCTCTTTGCTTCATGTTCTTCAGTAGACTTTTTGAGGATAGCTATTCTAGCAGTGCAGAAGTACTATCACATCAAAATTTTAATTTGTACTTCCCTAATGATTGATGATATTGGATATTTTCCGTATGTCTTCTGACCACTTATATGTCTCCTTTAGAGTAGTGTCTCTCAGTCTCTCAATTTTCTTTCCAAGCACATAATGTTTTTTTCAAGTACAAGGGCCTGAGTTCAATGCCCAGCCCCACAAAAAAAGAAATACAAACAAACAATCAAAAATAGAGTATTTCAGGGTATAATGTAAAACAACAAAACATTGATTGGCATTATTTCTATTTATTGATTACCATTAATGAATTCTTAACTACTATATAAAATACAAAAAAATCTAATAAAGTAACTTTATTTTGAAAGAAATTTTAGAAGCTATTGTGCACAGAAGTTAAGACCTGTTGAGACCAATTATATTTTTTTAATGAATTTTTAAGATCTTTTATTTATTCATGTGTTTGGTACAGGATCTTGCTAGCAGCTCGGACTGGCTGTGATCCTCCTAGATTCGCCTCCCCAGCATTGGGATTTCAGGCATGTGCCACCACGTCCAGTTTCAGTAGCCTGTGTGGCACATATTCTATGTCCCTTTTTAGAGCTTTAACTACCAGTTTTGAGGGCTCTGCCATCTTTTAATTGTCTGTATTTCTATATTTGCTTTGCCACAACCTAACGGCAGCGGCCTCTGCCTCTGCTGGTGCGTTCCACCTCACAGCTTCCAGCTGTACGCCTGCTGGTTACTATTTGTCTTCCGCCAAATTTTCCTGTTCAAGGTGTCCATTGAATTCTAGCTGTTCATTATCTGCTGCCCTTTTTGAGTAAATAATCCTGATTTGTTTAATTAAAATAATATGAATGTAGTTAACACTTTTCTAGTTCACAATGAGACAATTATATACCTTGGCTAAATGAGGTCCCTCTTTGAGTTTTGATAAACTGAGGAGACAATATGAAGAACTGTAGCTCATGTACAAATAGCTCCCAGTTACAATGGGCCCAGCACCCTAGAGAAGCTGGCCACAGGAGAGCAGGTAGTGGGGGAAAAATAGTAATAGAGGAGGAAAAAGAAGAAAGGGACAATTTAAGGCAGTGGGTATGTTTGAGTGTGTCCATTTGTGTATTTGTGTGTGTGTGTGTGTGTGTGTGTGAGAGAGAGAGAGAGAGAGAAAAAGAGACAGAGACAAAGATGGAGATAGAGACAGAGACAGAGAATGAGAGAACAAAAAGGCCAGATAATAATGAAAAATAAACCAACAAAGGTTAGTGCTAACTAAAATGGTCGCTCTTGGAAAGCTTGCACTTCTCAGCATGGAAAACACTTATAGCTTCACTATTTGTAAAGTATTTATAAGGACACTTAATAAAAATTTCATGAAATACTCAGCTTTCAATTTTTAAATGGATGCTAATTGTAAGCACTCCCAGTTGTATTTTACAATAATCGCCATTGTCTGTAAGTGGTATAGAATGGAAATAGAAATAGAGCAGGTACTTCATTCCTGCCTGGAAGTTTTTATAATAGCTAGATTAAAGGTTTAATGAACTAATATTTAAGCAAATAAATAGAATCACATACAAAGAATGTCTTCACCCCTACTAAACTGCGTGATAAAACTCTCAAAAATTATGAAAAGTAAAGATGCCAGAAGAAATATGATTATCGTGAAAATTTACTCTAAATTGAATCTTGTTGTTTCTTAAGTACATCATTTTTAAAGGTGCCACCACACTCAGCTCTGATATCACTTTAAAAAGTGGAAATATAAAATCTCATCAGCATGTTCAATATGTTTTTCAGTATCTAGCCAAAATTAAATTTTATATCAAACCGCATAATATGTAAAATATAAAATATGTGGACCATATGTGCATTACATTCCATGTAGCATTTAGTTACCAGAAATTATTCTTCTTTTGGTAATGATACTACATGTTTTTTCTTCCTATAAAAGATAACAAATAAACATTAACCTTATAATATGCTTAAGTGACTGCTATATAATTCTTACAGTATTTTTGAGAAGTTTAACTCTTCATAAGAGAAAAGGGTGATCCTTTGTGTTTGAAGTAGATATTAAGTCAAATCAGGTTCGGTGCTTGACTACGTATACTTCAGACATCCTGGAAGATATTGTTGTACTTTTCTGAGCGTCTTTGTCCACTTGAGACTTTACATAATGGTAATCATCACATTTAGGATAGCCAAATTGTTTAAAAGATCAACTATGTTCATAAATCTAAAAATATTTTAAATAATAGTTGGGGTGATTGTAAGCTGTTATGTATCTGAAATTGATAACAAAGGCTGTTACCTAAATTCTCAAATTACTGTTTCCCTCCATATGTCTCTACTTCTGACTTAGTTCCAGAATCCTGCTTCTCATGGAGACAATGGTTTGCCTAATTATAGGCAGAAAATGTTAGCTACATTCTTTCTTGAAATTATATAAAGCTTACCTAAGTTCCACAATATAAAATAAACTGTAAATATATTCTAGTCACGGATTTGTTTTAAGAGAATGGAAAAAATGTAAATACTAAGAGTTTCACAATGCTCAGAGTTCAATTTATGCATTGATTCAGACTTAAAGTATATAAATCAATATAGTGAAACATTAATTAAGCTAATTCTAATTCTATGAGTCACTAGTCAGTAAATATGTATTGTTGTGTAAAGATATACTACACCTCAAAAACATTTTGGGGAAGAATATAATTTTAATTATTCAACATTAAACCTCAGAAAATATTTCCAAATTATTGGTCCTTTAAAATTTTTAAACATAAAGTCAGTGACAAAATGACCAAATAAATAAAAAATAAGTGATTGGTAAAAGCAGGTTGAGAAATTTGACAAACTAGGGTGTGATATTCTGAAAGTGAATGATAGAAACTTTTGTTTCTGGTTTTATTATTATTATTATTATTATTATTAGTAGTAGTAGTAGTAGTAGTAGTAGTAGTAGTAGTAGTCGTAGTAGTAGTAGTAGTAGTATAAGGTCTACAGGGTCTCACTATACATATCAGTCTTTTTTTTTTTTTTTTTTTTTTTTTTTTTTTGGTGTTACCAGAGATTGAACTCAGGAGTTTGAGCTTGCCAGGCAAGTGCTTATTCCATTGAGCTGTCTTCCCAGTCCCCACCACAGATCAATCTTATAGTGATCTTTCTGTTTTCAGCCTCACAAGTGCTGGGATTACAGGTATGCGCCACCATGCCTCAGTCTGTCTCAACAGGTCCCGGGGACAGTGATGCCATGACATGCCTGGGAATGAACCCCAGTTCCCATGTCAGCCTACACAGGTACTTTAATCTGCTGAGCTATCCGGCATGCCCAATGGAAGTGTTTTAGAATCATGACGAGCAAATTATGAAGTCAGTTAAGACACATTTTTCTCTTTTTGGTTAAGAGTAACTTTATTTTATTATGATATGTTTCAAGTACAAATTTGGTATATATAAATATAAAAAAATTATAATGTATGTCTTCAATTATTACTTGAGTATTCAACAAGCTATTGGTTGAGCTAAAGGAGACTCAGTGGTCTTTCAATGTATGCCACCAAGAGTGACATTTATTACATGTTTGAAATGAGGATGAGGAACATATATTCAAACAACTTATTTTGCGATCGTTGGTTCTGAGTACTGTTTTTAAAGTAAAATATGTTTCAACTTCTAAGCCAATATCTTGTATTATAAAACAGTATACAAATATATTTCTTTTTTATACAAATATATTTCTATCTAAAAAAATCTCTCTGAGTTTTTCAATTTTGAATTTAGCAAGATAGTACAAGTCATCCACATTTTTCAGGGCAGTAGGATGGGTTGAAGGTCAGAGCATTGTCCTATTGCGCTGGATTCGGAGCTCTGAGAGACAATGATCCGTGAAAAGCTTTCCTCTGGGAAGAGGAGCGTGACTGGAAGGAAGCTGAATATGCACATTAGTTCTGCGTTAAAAGATTGATCTTAGTCTATTCAAAATTAAATTTACACAAAATTAACTTATTGATTACGATAATACACGATAGATTTGAATCACTGTAAAATTGTGAAAGAAACTTTTTGAAACTGTGTGCGATCTGAAGAAGAAAAAATTAAAAGTTTAAAGAATCAGAACTAGACAATATTAGCACAGGTATTTTTAAAGGCAGAAATAATGAGTTTCTGTTATATAGTTTTAATTATATTTATCTTGCTCAATAATAGATTGGACTTCATAATTAAAAATAAAAAATAAAGTTCATTGGGATTTAGCCCTGACTTGGAATTAATATAGCTTAATTTCATCCTACAGGTTTTTTTTCAGACAGCTAATATTTGATGTTCTCTAGGTCTGATTTTATTTTCTTATCTCTTAGGTATGTTTCTAATGTGAAGAAATTTGGGGCGATCTATGAAATACAACGTAGGTAAAATATTCACAAAAGAAATTATTGTGCTTCTTATAAGTTCTTTTTCTCTCAAAATTTGACTCATGTTACATATAGATTTGAAAATTATCTTTCAGGTTTGATCCTGGCGTATTATATTGCAAAATAGCCAATAACAGAATTCTGTCCCTATATTTTGATGAATTAGGGTTATTTTAGCAAATATATTAAAAGTATATGCCAGAGGGCTATCTATGTATTAGTTATACACAGCATGACTGATATTCTGTCCTATATGGAAAATTAGAGTTCCCTTACTATGCATGTATTCTCATGTTAGTTCATTAGAAAAAAATATATATTACACATGTATGATAAATATATATCATTTTTTACAAATGTGAATGGAATGTCTGTGCTGTGAACATGGTCATATTACAATCAATGAATGGAGCAATCTCTATCTTCATTCATATTGCCATTCAACTATATCCACTGACATATGCATGATCAGATTTAAATTACAGTAAAATGAATATATTGTGCAAGATTTGTAAAAGCATTGTCCTTGGTAATATATAGGTGCAATTTCCTTGCTGAGTTTAACTTATAAATTAGAGAAATTTCAGAGAGAGACAGACAGACAGACAAACAAAGACAGAGAGAGATTTTTTATCCATTTCTTTGTTGAAAAGAATTTGTTTTTTTCCCCAAGATTTAGATACTATAAACTGTGCTGCTATAAATATGAAAGCACATATGTTACTATAGTGCAGTGCTTTCAATTTTTCTATGACGATACTAAGAAGGTTTGAATGAAACTGCTACTCCTACATTTCTGAGGAATCTCCGCACTGATTCTTATAGTGGTTACACCAGTCTATGCTCCCACCACCAACACTGGTAAAGTATTGCTGATTCCCCATAGCTCAAACAGTATTTGGTATTAGTTGACTTTTTGAGGATAGACATTCTTACTCTAGGAAGAGTAAATCTCAATGTTGTTTTAATTTGTATCTCTCAAATGACCAATGTTGTTGAAATTTTTCACGTACCTATTTTCCATTTGTAATTTTCCACTCGAGAATTGAATATTTTTCCCCAGTCTGTGGGTTATCTTCACACTTAGAGATTAATTTTCTGGTGCAGAATCTTTTTAATAAGATGAGATACCATTTGCTAATTCTTTGTACTGTTTTTCTCTTAACCTGAATTTTGTTCTTGAAGTTTCTGCCTACACCTTTCTTGGAATTTTTTTTTCTAATAAACAAAGTACTTAGAAGCATTCAGAATGTCAAGAAAACAGTGCAATTTTTTTTTTTGCAATTACGAAATGTTATTCAGTTAACAGAACAACAATTATTTCATATAAGCATAAGAGACAACCGAAGACAAAAAACTAACCGTCCCCATATATAACTAACTTGTGCTATGCACCAACAAGAATGTGCTTTACATTTCCATGCCAACTTACAGTCCGTATACTGTACCAGGCAAGGATAATTTCAGTCTAGCTTTTCTTCCAGTAAATTTAGTGTTGCTGTCTTAATATTTTGATCATTGATCCATTTTGACTTTATTTTAGTGCATGGTGATACATATGGGTCTAAATTTACTCTTTGGCATATGGAAAGCCAGTTTTTCCAGCATCATGTATTAGAAACACTTTTTTCCCAGTCAACATATTTTGGTCATTTGTCAAAGATAAGGTGGCTGAGTGTGTTTGGAAATATGTCTATACCTTGTATTCTGTCCCACTGATCCTCTGGTCCGCTTTTTGCCAAAACCATGTTTATTTTGTCACAGAAGCTTTGTATTACATTTTTAGGTCTGGGATGTCGATGTTGCCAGGCTTCCCTCTGTTGCCCAGAATTGTTTTTGTTATTCTAGCTCTTCTTTAGTTCCAAATAAATTTTAAGATTGTTAACTCTAGTTCTGTGAGTTATGTTAGTAGTATTTTATTAGGATTGCATTAAATCTGCATAGTAATTTTGGTTTAATTTGCTATTTAAATGTCAAAGATGTTATTACTTTTATTAAAGAAGTGTTACTTTTATTAAAGAAGGCTTGGCTTGAATATTTCTTAACATTCCTGTCAAAACACTTAAGATGGGGCTATTTAAAGAGTCATCTCATATTTAGTAGTGGACGTCAAACAATTCCAATAACCTCAATAATATTAGATTGTCTCATTATACAAAGTAATTAATAAAGCACAAAGTTCTACTCTGCTGTTGTTTATTATTTTTAATGCAAATCAATTTTTATACAAGGATTATAAAATATCAAATCTATTTTTATTACCATGAAATTTCGCAATGAATATGTGTCCTGATAATGAGAATCTGAATGGACAAATATGTCTAGAAATACCCGTTACTTTACCTCCACATGAAGAGTTTATATGTAGTATTTTTTTTAATCTGGCCTCAAGTCAGAATCATCTGGAGAGATTTTATAAATTGCAGTTTCTAAAACCCACCCAAGTCCAATTGTATTTCTGAAGACAATAGCTAAGAAAAGCTCCATGTACCATCTCCCCAAGTGATTCTAAAGTTCAGGCACCATTGGTCTACCACAGCAAATTACTATAGCGGGAGGAAACAAACCACTAGGCTCCTTAAATGCTGCTCTGTTTTGTAAATAATCCTTCCAAATGGAAATTGTACTATTTCTCCCTAAAGGGTCTAATAATTATTCTCTAAGTACCATGCAGAATCAAGTATTTTTCTGGTCTTTAGTATCCTCTTCAGCAAGCATTTTGCATAAGAAGATTATTAGTTAACAATGATAAAGGACAAGAGAGGAGAAAGAAAAAAATATAAAAAATAATAATGTGTTTCACCAAAATACTGCAGATAAGAATACAAATAAATTTGACCACATTAGATTAGATAAAACAATGATGTTGAATTGAGTTGTGTGTAAGAGATTTAATTTGAAAGTAGAAAAAGTCTTACTTTCTCTATCCCAACTTTTGCCTTGAAGCAAAGCACTTTAATCCATATTAGACAACAAAACTAAAATATTTAAATCTAAAAATCTTAAAACCCCAAATTAAATAATGGAGGTAACAACGAGAAAACATTTTTAAAAATGTACATTAACTTCTAATAGTACAAAATGATAAAGAATACTAAGTTAGCATCCAAAGCAGGAGTTATTTTTTTAAGTGAATTACAAGTCCTTAAAATTTATTTCATTGATTTTAGCCTTTTCTATAGTGACTTATTTACAAAAGAATCTTGAAAATTAGAGAATACTGTACAAAATGAAATATAATTCTTACCCTAATTATATATTTAGACCACTGGTATCTCTATCGGAGGCTTGAATAATTTAAGGAGAAGTTAATAAAATACAGAGTCCAGAAAGAGTATGCATCTGATAAATAACAGTGTTGTTAACCACTCCATTAGTATGCAACAAAATCCAGCATATATAAAAGAGCTTAATATGCATGAGGTCACAGAAAAGTTGGTAAGACAGTAAAATGATGCAACCAATTTGGAAAATAACATTATATTTTCTTGAAGTGTTAAATATAAATTTACCTTATAAATCAAAAGTTCCGTGCTTGGGAACATAACCCAAGTAAATGAGCAGTTTTGAGTAAGTACATGCATATCTATGCTCATAATGGTGTATAAATAGGACCAAAATTGGAATAACCTGAGTGTCCATCAAATGACGAACGGCTAAGGAAAAATCTTAGTATAATGGGAACCATAGGATGGCACACCTTATTCTCAATAAAAACAAATGAAATATTTGTGGCCTCAATATCTATGTAACATTTTTTTTTGTCTTTTTGAGACAGGGTCTCACTATGCAGTTGAGGCTGGCCTTGAGCTCACTTTTGTAGCCCAGGCTGGTCTCGAACTCGCACCAATCCTCCTGCCTCAGCCTCCTAAGTGCTAGGATTACAGGCGTGCGCCACCACGCCCGGCTCTATGTAACATTTAAAGACATTTTTTTAAACTAGGAATTGAACTCAAGACTTTGTGTTTGACAGGCAGATGCTGGCACTGAATTATAACTCGGTCCAACAAGTGAAATATTGATGCCTACTACAGGAGTGAACCTTAAAAACATTATATTAAGCAAAAGAAAATAAGTAGTACATCAGTACATTTTCTAAATTATGAGCCACGTATTTCCTATTTCTGTGATGCGGATTTACCATAAATAAAAGGTTTTTTTTTTCAAAAGCTTTGAGTTTATTATGTTTTATATCAACTTAATGAAGTGCACAAATTAATCGCCTTTTGTACATTTCACTTTTAATTAATCCAAATATGTGTGGACAGACTAGTTGTTATCTTTAATGGTGGTTGAAACGTTATTGGATCAAAAAGCTTGCTGATCAGTAGAGTGGGATTCTGGACAGTTATGAGGGACGCAAGCATGACCTTGATGCTGGCCTTGCCAGCGAGCCTGCCCTGAGCAGCTCTCCTCCCCCATGCAGACCTGCCCTGATGTTCTCCCTCAACTGAACCAAATGACCAAAGATTGATACTCAGGAAGGTCTGGCCACCCCCTCCTCAACAAAAAAAAAGAAAGAAAATAAATCAGTTATAAGTGTCTAGATGAAGAAAATCTACAGAAACTGAAAGTAGGTTTATAATTGTCCTGAGCTCCATCCTAGGCAGAGAGGTATATGATACTGGTACTGGGTCATATCACTTCCTTTGTGGGTGCCATAAATATTCTGAACTTGACTGACTTTATGATTATACAACTTCATAAATATATTTAAAACTTGTGTATGCTTTCAGTGGCTGAATTTCATTGTACAAAATGTATTTTTCATTAAATCTGCTTTCAACCCAGCTTACTATCTGATATTGTACCGGATGACTTCTGTGATTCACATAAGGTTTGAATGCATCTGCTAAAAGTATATGTGTGGGAAGCTTGATCTTTAGTGGGGATCCAGTGACCCAGTATTATCTCCTGAGATTATAGAATCTCCACTCTGGGGAAGGATTGATATTTGTCTCCCAGATCAGACTAATTCCCACAAGATCTAGTTGTTATGATGGCCCCGCCTCAATCTCTAAAGTCTTTGCCACTTGATTTCTTTCCTTTACATTCACCAATCACCATGTTGTGATGGAGCTATAAGATGTTCACCCAGAGCCAACACAATGGGGCATCTCCATTTTAGACATTAACCTTCTGATACAATAAGCTACAGAGGGCTGGGGAGATAGCTCAGTAGAATAAGCACTTGCCTGGCAAGCACAAGGGCCTGAGTTCAATCCCCGGTTATAAATAAATAAATAAATAAATACTACAGAAATCTTTTTCTTTTGTGAACTTGTTAGCATCAGATGTTCGTAAATCAATACCAAATAGACTAAGTAATTGCGTGACTAATTTTACAAGAAAACAGCAAGATTGGCCAAAAAAATGGCCAAAATCAAAAGCAAAGAAAAGCAAGGAATCTTGTTTGCATGTACTCCATGTGCCCCAGGTGTGGGGAGGGATTATAACCAATCACTCCTCAAAATGTTAAAAATATTAGTTAATGGTGAAGAGAGTAGTTATTGTGAAAATTCCTTAGCGATCAAAAGTGATTGCCATGATAAAATGACACAGACAAACAAATTTGTAAAAGTTTTGAAGAGGTACTTATCAATATATATTTAAAAGATTTGAGTAGTATGTTGACTTACATCTGAAACACAATTGTTTCACTCTGGGTGAATATATTGGAAGAGAACTGCTTTTACCTACTTTTGAATAGAGTTCTCACAACCACAACAAATGAGCTAATTTTCAGAGGAATAAGTTGCGTCATTTAAAAAAATAAGAACCATGCTATTTAAGCTTGAAGCATAAAGACATTTATAGCAGTGAGATCATTGTATCCTCGTTATATTACCAACTTTTAAGAAAAGCATCTGAATTTCTTTTGTGATTCAATTCTGGGTCAAATATTACGTAGCCATATTTTGTTTCTCTAAGTACGAAAATGGTGCCCTAAAAGGAGGGGTATGGTATGAACTACAGAACAAAATATGTCCAAACAAGTACTTGCATTTCAGAAATGACAAAACCATTTTATCTAGCCACATCATTTCAAATAACTTAATAGAGTGAAACAATGTCAAGATACCTCTGCACAGTACAGAGAAAATCAGTGTCATCTGTGGCTTGAAAATGCAAGTCACAACAGTGGCTTTGATTGGTATATTCTGCTTAACATCTTCTCCCATTCTTCAAGCTCACTACATTTGAGCAATCAGAGCCCTTTGTCTTTTATATTAATTTCCTCAACCTCTTTTTGTTTGTATTGTCATGTCCTTACTGAGTCTGTTATCACCTTCTAAAGTGACATAGCAGCCTTATCTTGGTTTTTGCTTATTGTGTTTTATTCTCAACGTGTCATGATGATGTCTATGCAACAAAATAACTCAATATGTTATTCAGATCAGGCTTTCTGCTATCACTGATAGCTCCTAAACTGCAGTAGCACAATAGTGACACAAATTTAACTCTGATTCACAAAATGTCATGAGCAGGCACCTCTCCCGCATGACAACCTTACTATGTCACTCAGCACCAACTGGCACAGCCTTTTCCATCTTTTTCCAGTGACCAATAAAGGCAACCACCAACCTCTACCTGACTGAACATACAGGCATTTTTCCCCCCAAGAAATTGAGAAGTGTATCTATAAGTCCCAAGATGCCATATCCATCGGAAGAAACAAGAAATACCCAGGAATTTGGTGAGTGGTTAGACATACCTGTCACTTTCCAATGTCTTCTCTTAAGTAAAAATGTTACAAACAATACTCTGCTCAAAATACATATGAGCAATGGTGGGGTGAAGGAAGGGAAACTGGAGAGGCCTCAGTTACCAGTTCCTGCAAAGTTTCAGTCAGACCTGATGGTCGAGTCTGCACAGATAAATAATACTGACCACACTGTAAACCACTTTCCAGAACATTTTATGCAGTATCAGATGAGGGAAAAGTAAAATTAATGGTCCGCTCTCTCATAAAGGATATTGGAAAACAGACACTTGCTTTTGGGACTATAAAACTTTTATAAATTCTGGGTAAGAAAATTTATATATCTATATCTGTATCCCACTACATAAAGCAAACCTAGTTTTGACTCAAATATCCAATCTCTAATTTCTCAGACTATGTACTATTGCTTTATTTTCATGTATTTAAATATGTGCACATTGGTGTTAATTGTGATGCCATGATTACACATAATAGTAAAAAATCCAAATCAAGGGATTAGTTAAACATTAATTCAAAAGCTAAAGCTTCTGATGTAGAAAGCAATGGCAAAGCTCTCTTTTCTGGGATTTAAATAACTATAGTGCATGAAAGTTCATCAATGCTGAAAAGAAGATTGTAGTAATATGAGAAATGGCTTAAATACTAGGAAAATAGAGGCATGGAGAACAGGAAAATATTCTTATATGTTGCTTTACTATTTTTGGTCAGAATGCTTTTTTAATGACATCATCTATTTCATTCTTTGTGTGTGTGTGTGTGTGTGTGTGTGTGTGTGTGTGTGTGTGTGTGTGCCTGGAATTGAACATAGGACCTTGCACTTGAAATTTGAGATGGATTTTTTTGAGAGGGAGTGGCGGGCTCAGGCTGCTTTAAGGTGAGTCTGAGATCAAACAGCCACCCTGTACCTGACTAGATTGCCTGTTCAGGCAGTTAAACCACTGAGCTACTCGAAAATCCCCCTTAATCCTAATATTTTCAAGATAAATAAGTCAAAAACAGACTGCTTGCTAGCATATGTTGTGAATATACTGTAACTATGAGTTAGACACAAATTGTCTTGATTTTTAGAATATTTAAAGTCTAGTCAGGACATTTAGAGTCTAATGACAACATATTACCTATTATGTAAAACTGATTGGTAAACCGTGATTTTTCTGTTTTCTAATTTGTATAACTGGAAATTCATATTAAATGTATGTCTAATAGCTGTTGTATTGGTAAGGGAGTATAATTTTTAATGAAACATAAATGACTAAATAATATAACATAACTATATTCAGAGACTGAACACCTTAAAGAAATAATTGCTTTAAGAAGAAACACATAAAAGCTAAAAGATAGTGCCATTATGAATTTAAATATAATTGTGCAGTACATTTGTGAAGGAGATAATTAATACCTGTCAACTAAAAAGATATGTTTCGTACTTGTATGTATACATACAGAGACACATTCATAATAATAAAAATAAAAAAAAAACTTAGCTACTCACTGAAGTCTCAAATCTTGGACAAAGTTTCATTTGCAGGTTTGACTTTAATTAAGTCAAAACTATTGATGTAATTTTGAAAGCAGCAATTATGAGACGCAATTATTGAACAGGACTCCAATCTTAGCTCCCTCTGTGCCTGCTGCATAGTGTATGCCATACAATGGAATCATTCATACAGGAAATGTTACATTGGTTCATTATTCAGAAAAACCTTCAGATTTTGTGTTGGACAAGACAACATTCTCATGCACCATATAAGAGAAAAAATAGGAATGGATTGATATATTTTAACTAGAAAACAACCATAATAATGAGTGACTACATTTCAATTAATAATATACAGAACAGCTGAATAAATAGCCACTTAAATAATAACTGGAAGTCTCTCAGTACCACATTCAGGGGAAGGCTATTGTTTCCTGATTATATCACCTTCTGAAAATATGCTCAATATTCTTGCCCATAAACTTTATATTAACTGCATTTCCCTGTGTATATTTTTGTGTGCATTTTTAATTTTTTGTTTTCTGAAAAAGCATAACTTAATGTATCAATTCATACAATTTGGAATATTAAATATGGCTGGTGCATTTCCAAAACTTCCTACTACTCCATTAAATAAACAAACCTCAGAAATTTTACTCCAATGGAGAACTGATTAACATATTTTCTCACATTTGTGCTGTAATGAATAATGTTTATAAGAATTGTTTTATTTCCTTCAGAATGGAGTGATAAGGCCTAAGCTGTGTTTCACCTTAACTGAAAGTTGTTTAATGCACAATTTGCTTACACTTAATGACTGCATCCTTCTATATTAGTGGCAAAAAAAAAAAAAAAAAAAAAAAAAAAAAAAAAAAAAAAAAAAAAAAAAAAAAAAAAAAAAAAAAAAAAAAAAAAAAAAAAAAAAAAAAAAAAAAAAAAAAAAAAAAAAAAAAAAAAAAAAAAAAAAAAAAAAAAAAAAAAAAAAAAAAAAAAAAAAAAAAAAAAAAAAA
>PVJA010046074.1:0-15305 GCA_004027025.1 Myocastor coypus | reverse complement strand
CTCAAAAAAAAAAAAAAAAAAAAAAAAAAAAGCAACAACAAAAGCCTGATAGCAGAGAATACTTTTAGTAGCTTAACAATTTTTAGAGAAATAGACATCAGCATTCTTTAGAGACAGCTTTTCCAATCATTGAAAATATATGGTCTAGAGGGTCGGAGAGATAGTTCAGTGGCTAAAGTGCCTGCCTAGCAAACACAAGGCTCCCAGTTTGATCCCTAGTAACACACACACACACACACACACCCTATGGTCTTACCTGTGATGTGCTTTAAAAATCCCTCAAACCCGAGCCTCTTGCCCCCGGCACCCTTCACTACACTCTCATACTATGACTCACCTCGGCCTAAGTGCCGGCACACTAGAGCCTGTGCGAAGATCATCTGTCCACATCGCAGCATGCAGCCCCAGCCTGTGTCAGAGGTAGGGCCAGTTCCCCCTGTCACAGCAGACAGAGAAAGGGTAAGTCACAACTAAAAGCCCACAGATGTTTCACACCATACCTCATATGATGCTTGGTCTTGAGATTCACGCACTTAAGACTTTGAGATGCAAGGGACAAGCCCTTAAGATGGAAAACAGTATGGGTACAAATCATCCATAGGGCAACAGGGATGTCTGAAAACAAGAACAGATAGCATCCCATGGCCAATCCAGAACCACCACGTCCAGAAAAGGACCATTTCACAGCTACTAGATAGGTCAAGATTCAAAGGATATTAGTGTCCCTGAGTGGCTGGATAACAGTGGTCAGGACTACTCCTGCCCTGCAAGCACATATGCCCAGGGTGTGCCATCTCATGTCCATTACCAGACCCAGGGAGACAGAAGACAAGCACTACAGAACTGTGGGAAATGTCTCGTGGCCATGATAGGAGGTCAGTGGAATAGCATGGTGGTGCAATGACCAAGAGGAAGAGCCAAGGCAGTGGTAGAGGCAACAGTCAGAGCACGGCAACCACAGCCTCTTCTGTAGTTAGAACCTGGAGCCCTCACCATGGACCAGAGGAACTGTGTATACCTACAGCCTTGCAGCAGCCCAGCCCTGCTCACAGCAATCCTCAGACACAAACATCCCTGCAGGGCATAAGCTGCAAGCCTGTGAAAGCAGCTCTACCCACAGTGGCTCAACCCTAGGCTCCTCTTCACAGTGGGCCAAGTAGTAAAACTTTCTTTTGGACCCTGGTTCTTTGCCCAGAGCCTAAAAGGTAAGCACCAGAGCCACATAGAGAGGAGGCCCAGAGAAGGGTGAATTTTACATCTGTAGAATCACTCCTGACAAATCATATCACCAAACACTAGTCGCGGGTCCTGTTTCCCCTGAATGCCAGGCTGCTGTGTCTACTTCCTTTCCATCTTGCTGTGGGAAAAGGAAAACTATCTAAGGAAGGCACCAATTTATGATCAGGCCATGGGGTAGCACAGGGTCAGTCTGGTCCCTAAGATCCACTTACAACAAGGCTGAGAGTTGGTCCCCAGCTTTCATCCACTTTTGGGGCACACAGAATCAGCTTGCACGAAAAACCCTAATTTACCTCATCCTTGTCTTCTCAAAGCCAAGTATGCACATGCTAGAAAAGACAGAGGAAGAGCAAGGCTTCTAGACACCCTGGACATATATGAGAACAGTATGCAGTCAGACATGAGGCACACATCCAAATACACAAGCTGCCTTAAGTCTCCAGAGCAGGGCACTACCTGTCTGTGGCCAACATTGTTTCATACTTCACTCTTTTGTATATGTTTATAAAGTTGTTATGAGGAGTGAGGATGTAACAGTGTTTGCTGACTGCCTAGTACGCATGGGGCCCTGCCTTCTATTCCCAGCACTAGAAATAATAAGCAAATAAAAATGAACTTAAAACTCAGTAACACAGGAGGCTGGCAAGATAGCTCAGTGGACTAAAGTGCCTGCTTAGGCAAGCTTACACCAATGCAGGGACAGTGGTTTGATCCCTGACACCACATACCTCACCAATCCTGCCCTCAGGGTGTGCTTAGCAGGCCAGAGTCCCAGCATAGTGTTGCACACCTGTAATCCCAGCACTGGGGAGGCTGAAAGCAGGAGGATCACTCACTATGAGTCCAAGCTGTATAGTGAGAACCTATAACAACCAAATACATTAAACACACATACATACACACACACACACACACACACACACACACACACCCCAAAACAAAACACTCAGTAACACATAGTTATGGACCCTAAAGGAGAAAATGAGTTCCCCTGCCAGGATGAGCTGTCTGGGCCTGAGTCCACCAGCTGAGCCCCTGATGGGAGCAGAACTTGACCAATTTATGAGGGGAGTGGAACATGGGATCCACCACTCCGAAGCCTCTCTTCTTCCTGCCACACAGTGGGGTACTCACCAATGGCTGGGAAGTTTCTCCTGTATGTGAACCACAGTCTGGATGCCACATCAGACAAGATTTCATCCTTCTCTAGGGTTGTTGAGAAAAGGAAGACACATAGAGCCTTCAGTTTACAAGCCAGATACCATAGGAAGTTAGCAGATAGCAGTAGAGCACAGCAGCTCCAATATGGACAATACCTGTGAAGATGCTATATTTTCTGCCCAGGATCCAAACAGGCTCAGAGGTCTCAGGAAAATCCTCAAACTCAGCAAATCGGAGCGTGTCATAAGTAAGAGTAGCTGTGGAAACCAAAGACACATATATCTATTCCCTTTTTTTTTTTTTTTTTTTCTGTTTCAGAACTTTTTTGTTTGTTTATTTCTATGGCCGGCTCAGCCTGCCCTGAGGGCAGGGCTGGCACAGCATGTGGTGCCGGGGATTGAACCGCAGTCCCAGCAGCCGCCCAAGCTTTCCTAAGCAGGCGTTTTAGACCACTGAGCTATGCTGGTGGGCCTCTCTATTGACTCTTTTTTCTTTTTTTTTAAAGAATTTCTTTATTTTATTTTATTTATTTTTTTCTTGTTTCAGAACCTTTATTTGTTTATTCACTCATTTTTATGGCCAGCTCAGCCCGCCCCGAGGGCAGGACTGGCGCAGCATGTAGTGCTGGGGATTGAACCGTGGAGGGACCGCCCAAGCTTTCCCCCGCAGGCGCTTTAGACCACTGAGCCATCCTGCCGGGCCCCTCTATTGACTCTTATAATTACACAGAACAAAAAGCCAGGCGTGGTGGCACATGCCTGTAATCCCAGCACTCGGGAGGCTGAGGCAGGAGGATCGGTGCGAGCTCGAGACCAGCCTGGGCTACAAAAGTGAGCTTAAGGCCAGCCTGAGCTGCACAGCGAGATCCTGTCTCCAAAAAGACAAAAAAAAAAAAAAAAAAAAAAAATTACACAGAACAATAATATAGCACTCAATCTTTGCATTTCTGCATTACAGGAGTAGATTCTTCCCAAGAAGGGCACACCCATGTCCCCACAGCAATCAAGTCCTTGTAAGCACAAAGAATGGTCAGAGGACAGCTGACTACCAAGGAGAAGGAAGAGGTCACTCAACTCATTTATTCAAATGTTTTAGGCCTAAAGTGTTTAAATCCTCAAAGACAAAAGTAAAATAAAGCCATGCTACTTTTTGTGTGTGTAGAGTCGGGGATTGAACTCAGGCCCTTGCACTTACCAATGCTTATTCTACTGAGCTATCTCCCCAGTCCCCTTATGCTACTTTTTTGTAGACCCAGGAACCACATATAGACATGGCACCCTACCTACATTCTACCAAATGTCACCATGGCAGATGTTCAGGAGTGCTGTGACCAAGGTGAGAGCCATTGAGCTCCTAGAAAATAAGGATTCTAGTCCACCCCCATTTCTTGGTTAAAGCAGTTAACAGAGAGAGATAAAGCACTACTACAGGGGGACATTGAGGAACAAGTGCTGCTGTGATGTCCCCAGTGGAGCTGGGTGCCAAGAGCCCTAGAGACAAACTTGGAGCACAGTTTCACTTTGATGATGCTAACAAAAGGCACCATCACTACCAGCCTCCATAAAGCAACTCCCACCACTGAGTACCACTTTACCTAGTTTCCACTTAGAACCTAAGAAGCTAGGCATTGTGGCACATGCCCACAATTTCACCTACTGGGGAAGCTGAGGCAGGAAAGTCACAAGTTTGAGCCCAGCCTGAGTAGTTTAGCAAGATCTCTCAAAATAAAATTTTAAAACTACTATCAGCTGGGTGTGGTGATTTACACCTATAATTACAGCATTTTGGAAGATCACAGTTGGAGACCAGCCTGGGCTATACAGAGTTCAAGGCCAGCCTGAACAACACACTGAGGCCCTATTCCACACAAAACTAAACAAGCTCATTCTTTCCCTCCTTCTGCACAAAAACACAGCTTTCTATCCAGTTTGTACCGACTTTGAGTAAACTGATACAGCGATGGCTAACTTAAGCACCCTCCTAGAGCACTAAATGCTCCTGCTATGAGCTACAAGGTACAGCATCCCTGGTGTGCAGTCCCCCAAGAAATGTAGAAAATAGAGTGCCATTTCCTATTGCTCATGGCTGGGGCTTAAATACTGGTTGCAGGTCCCTGGGCCATTTATTTAAATTGTAAATGTGACAATCCCTCACCCATAAAATGAGATAATGAGAAGACAGCTTTATGGTGCTGGGGAGATAGCTCAGTAGTCTAACTGCCTGCCTGGAAACCCAAGGATCTGATTTTGGAGTTCAATCCCTGGTATTGCATGCTATGCCAGCTCCAGAATCCCGAGCACACCATGCCGGCCACAGAAACTGGGCCTGGTGGCACACACCTGCAATCCCAGCACTGGGGAAGCTGAGACAGGAGGATCGCTATGAGTTTGAACTGTATAGTAAGACCCTGTATCCAATAGATTAAATCAGTAAGTAAATTAAATAAATGGCAGCTTCACATGGCTGAGAAGAGCACTGATGTTAGAGCCTGTCATTTATATCAAGGACGCAAACCCACAAGGGCCTACACTCCAAAGGCTCACCTACAGACAGCTCATTTCCAGTCACAGGCTGAGAAATACTAGTGTCCCCCAGCAACTCCTGGAGACACCTTATTCACCTGTGCCTTTCCTGAAGCACTGCCAAGGCTTCCTAAGCCCCACAGTGGGCCCTGTTCTGTCCAGGAGCTTTATTCTTGTGTATTTTTACCAGCCTGTATTCAAAAATAGTGTTATATTGGGCCACCTGGAGATACATAAAGTACAAATAAAGTTAAATACATATATATACATGTGTATATGTATATGTATATGTATACATATATGGGGAAAGGGCAAGATAAAGTTACTTCTCCTGATTTTTAGATAAGACTGCTCCTTGCATATGATTATCAAAACTAAGTCAGGGAAACTAGGGGTGTGACTAGGTAGTAGAATCTTTGCCTGGCAAGCACAAGCCCCGGGCTCAATCCTTAGTCACTGTAAAACAAGAACACATAACTAAGTAGGGATGAAGTAAAGTTCATGCCTATCTTTTCAAGAAAGTGAAAGACATCATGACATCCCTATTCTCTTTTTTTTTCTACTCTTTGTTATTATTGTTTGTTTATTTTGTGGGGCCAGGGTTTGAACTCATGACCTTGCACTTGCCAGGCAGGCACTTGTGTCATGGAGCTATCTCCCCAGTCCTGACATCCCTACACTCTTAAACTATCTTATGTCTTCAGGAATTTTTGCTGTTCTTTATCTACTTGGTACACTCAATTAGGCTTTATCTAATATGTAGACTCAAACTCAGAAACTTACTCTCAGGAAAAAGAAGCAAAAATCCTGTCAAATTCTAACTTATAGCACCACAGGAGAGCAAGTCCAGTCCTGCTGGAACATCTATCTTGTCTCTGAGCCCCTTCTATGACATCAGTTTGAAATGAAGCTACTTTAGGGCCAGAGAAATACCTCAGTGGACTAAGTGCCTTCTTAGGCAAGCACAGGGACTAGGGTTTGATCCCTGGCACCACATGTTGCGCTGGCCCCCACCCCTGAGCACACTGAGCCAGCCACTTAGTCAGGAGACAGACAGATAAAAAAGGGTCACAATCTCTGGTTCCTCTGAAGGTGAGAATACTCACCCTTGAAACAGCATAGCACACAGCAGACACATTTCTTAAGTTTATTAGCAAACTTTATAGGCTAGGAAGCCAACTTCAGAGTGAAGGTAATAACAGGTATCTTATTAAGTTCAAATACATCACAAAATTTCTTAGTTTAATTTTGAAAATTACAGGCCTCTTGAACCAAAAGCCAGCTTGAGGATGAAGAAACACAACGTGCTACACAGAGGCAACCACAGCTCAAAGCAGCTGTACCCATCCATCGTCAAGACCCAGAGAAACTGCCTGGAGCTCCATGCCCCATGCATCTCCTATAGATATTACCAGGCCTCTAAGCCTCAAGCTCCACTCCACTCCACACTTCCCAGTCAAGTCCTCTGTGGGATATGAACACATCTACCTCACCCAAGGACATGCTGAATTTCTCTGCTTCCTTGCTCTACCCACCACACCATGCCCTCTTCAGACTAGATATCTTTCTTTACTTTGGGCGGCTTCAGGGACCGCGGTTCGATCCCCGGCACCACATGCTGTGCCAGCCCTGCCCTTGGGGCGGGCTGAGCCGGCCATAAAAATAAGTGAATAAACAAACAGAGGTTCTGAAACAAGAAAAAAATAAATAAAAATTAAAAAAAAAAAAAAAGCAGTGTGGAGTGGTGGTCCAGAGCCTGGTTTATAGCCTGGATTCTAAGTCCACCAGGAACTAGATATGCAATTGGTAACCTTTCTGTACTCAGTTTTCTCACTGGTAAAATGGGAAGAGTTTTGAACCATACAGAAAACAAAGACATTTTCAGAGCTAGCCTTCTTGAATTCCTTCTGTGTGACATATCACCATATTATAATTATAACACACTATCATATATGTTATATGCACAAGGAGCGCATAAGGAGCAATATACAGGGCAATACAAACAAAACAAACCAGTCATGTGAGTTTCTTACCAAATCCAGTGTAATACACTCTCCTGAAAAAAGAGCTGTGACTCCATTTAGACAGAAGCCAGTCATGTCACTACTCAGGTGAGCTCAGATGCCCTGGCACTCACACCCCATAGTCAGCAACAAGGACCTGTGGGCCCACGATGATTTCTACTAGAAGATCAAATGGGGGGCCCGGCGGGATGGCTCAGTGGTCTAAAGCGCCTGCTTAGGAAAGCTTGGGCAGCTTCAGGGACCGCGGTTCGATCCCCGGCACCACATGCTGCACCAGCCCTGCCCTCTGGGTGGGCTGAGCTGGCCACAAAAATGAGCGAATAAACTAACAAAGGTTCTGAAACAAGAAAAAAATTAAAAAAAAAAAAAAAGATCAAATGGTATTTCTCACTGCTTTGTGCCCACAAGGACCCCACCTGCACAGGAGGACAGAAGGGAATGCACATAGCCCACAGTACAGGGGTTGCTCTGAAGAGGAGGATACTGTGAGGTGCCATGGATAAGGCATCACTCAGACAACACAGGCTGAGGCTGTGGGCCAAGTTACTGAGCTCCCTCACCTTCTGGGTCTTACTTTCAAAGTAGAAAAGAGATATTTTTCAAAATACCACTTAATTTCTAATTTTTACTAAGCTTATATATGAAGACAGAGAAGCTACTTGCTAGTCTCAGTTACTCTAGCCTTACTTGCCTTGCCCATGAAATAGGCCCATACCAGCAGCTCTGACCAGCTACAATACTAAAGCTCACAGTCACTGGTATTTACAGAGACTGGCTAATATGAGGACATCACTCTCTCAGCTCCCTTCAAACTACAGACACTTCTGCAATTCTCCAGAGCTTCCTCAATTTCACAGCCTTTATCATAACCTCATTATCTTTATATGCCACGTCCTGTCACTTATGAAGCAGTACACATGGCTCCTGAGATAAGATACAAGTCATGAAGAGAATGTCAGTCTCTTGACTCCTAGACAAGGATAATAATGTGACATTGCACGACATCCAAGAGAAGCATGACAGTGCAGGAAGGACAAGACAACCCCTTGAAAAGAGCCCTTCTATAGTCACCTGCACCAAAGGGCTTGACTTTCTACACTATCTTCTTGGAGCTTCTGTCATCACAACTGGAAAAAGAAGCAGAAGGTGCCTAATAATATGGTTAATTCTAACAGGATAAAAAGAAAAGCCAGCAACGTGGGGCCCGGCGAGATGGCTCAGTGGTCTAAAGTGCCTGCTTGGGGAAGCCTGGGCGGCTTCAGGGACTGTGGTTCAATCCCCGGCACCACATGCTGCGCCAGCCCTGTCCTCAGGGTGAGCTGGGCCAGCCATAAAAATGAGTGAATAAACAAATAAAGGTGCTGGGCGTGGTGGCTCACGCCTGTAATCCCACCACTTGGGAGGCTGAGGCAGGAGGATCGGTGCGAGTTCGACACCAGCCTGGGCTACAAAAGTGAGCTCAAAGCTAGCCTGAACTGCACAGGGAGACCCTGTCTCAAAAAGACAAAAAAATAAATAAATAAATAAATAATAATAATAATAATAAAGGTTCTGAAACAAGAAAAAAAATATTAAAAAGCCAGCAATGTGATTTAATGTTATTAATGTGGTAGGCAAAAACAAAACAAAACAGAATTATCCTCATTAAATTTAACTAACTTTTCTCTCCTCAGTATTAACCACACTTTTACTCAAATAGGGAGAGCTACCAAAAAAAAAGTTCAGTCAATACATTTCTTCTTACTGTGATATGCATCCATTTTGAAAGATTCTCTTCAAGATTATAAGTCTTCTTAGGGGGAAGGGGCACCAGGAATTGCATTCAGGCCCTTGTGCTTGCCAGGCAAATGCTTATTCCACTGAGCTATTTTCCTAGCCCCTCAAGATTATAAACCAATTCAGCAGAAAGGTTCTCCCTTTCCCTGAGAAGACTATGCTTAAAATAGCAGCCTGAACAAGAAAAAGAAAGTAAAAACTTCAATTATGCCAGGGAACAAAAAAAAAAAAAGAAAGAAAACAAAACAAAAAAACAATGCTATAGTAAACACACTGGATACATTAAAACCCACCACTCTGCAGTAAGCAGATTTCCTCAATCAATGACATCCTATGGTAGTTAGGAGACTGGACTTAACTATACACAATCCCACAAACCAAAACTCTTATATAAACTGGATATTCTATTATCCACAATTCTAGGGACCAGAAGTCAGTCAGTCTGTCTTTCTTTCCCTTTTTTTTTTTTTTTTTTTTTTGGCAGGACCAGAGTTTGAACTCATGACTTTGCACTTGCCAGGCAGGCACTTGTGCCACAGAGTTAAAACTCCCCAGCCCCAGGACCAGAGGTGTTTCTTATTTTGTATTTCTCAGATTTGGGGGTATTTTACATATACATGGTACCTTTTAGATGAGATCCAAACCAAAACATGAAATTCATTTATACTTCATAAACACCTTGGACACACAGCCTAAATTACTTGTATAATACTACTGGGGAAAAAAAATTGTTTTTGACCACAACTTGTCTCATGAGGGCAGGTGTGGAATTTTTCCACTTGTAACATCACTCAAAGAGTTCTTGGATTTGAGTTAAGGATACTCAGCCTATAACAAAGGAATGAGTAAATTATTAATCCAAGTTCAGCTCCATTAACTACCAACCATGTGTGAACCATGTGCCAGGTACAACATGCAGTACATAGAACACTGGTGCCATCCCCAACAAATGAACAGGATGACTACATACTAGTATCTGAGAGCTCTTTGAATCAGAACATGTTTTTACAAACAGTGCTAGGAGACTGGTAGAGAACATACCAGACTGTGCCTGTCTGCCATATCCTGAACTTCCTCATGCCAGGAGCCTGGGCTTCCTGCCTGGCTTCCTCTTATCCACCCATAGACAGACCTGAGAGAATCTCATTCAATTTGGCTTCCTGCACATCTTTGGCCAGGATTATTCCCTCAGCTCTCTGCCTGTGGTTCCAAAGATCCCCTGGACACAAACTACACAGACATCTAAGCACCTACATTCAGCAAATTCAAACAATGTCCGCCATGCATGAGCTCCCTGCTGGTCCTAATTCATCCACTAAACCCTGGTGCCACTGGTACTTCTCCTTCTATGCTCCCCTCCTGCTAGCTTTCCAACTGCAAACAAATCCTATTGTCTTGACCTTCAGAAAAAACAGCATCCCACCTCTTCTCCCTACCCTGGGCTAAGTCTCCAGCATCTCTGTTAGGACTACTGAAAATGTACTCTTTTTTCTTTCTTTCTTTCTTTTTTTTTAAATGTAGTTAGTACAGGGGTTGGGGAGATAGCTTAGGGGCACAAGTGCCTGCCTGGTAAGTGCAAAGGTCCTGAGTTTCATCCCCAGTTCTGAAAAAAAAAAAAAAAGTACAGGGTCTACAGGGTCTCACTACACAGACCAGACTTGCAGTGATCCTCTGGTTTTCAGCCTCCCAAGCACTGGGATTACAGGTGTGCGGCACCACGTCTAGTCTCAGTCACCATCTCGGCACAACTCGGGAGTGAAGCCGACATGACAGGCTGGGAATCAAACCTGTCCCTACACCGGCCTAAGCAGGCACTTTAATCCACTGAGGTATCTGGCCCATCCCTGAAATATACTATTAACTGCTCTCCTTGCTTCTGCCCTGTCCTTCTGCATTATGCTTTCAAGAGAGTCACGGCAGGTCTGTTCAACAGAAGTCTGATCATGTTACCGCTCTCAAAACCTCCCAAAGGGTCACTATCCTATTCAGAATAAATGCCCAAATTTACTGTGACATACACAAGCCTCATGCCTAGGACCAAGTCACCTCTCTACCCTCAGCTCCTGCTTCTCTTGTCCCACTCCTAGAAAGACAGACCTCCTTGTCATTCCCAGCTCAGCTCACTTCACCTTTCTCCTGCCATGCTTGTCTGTGTTAGCAAGAAGGCAATCTCCAAAGTGATGCCTCTCCTTTATGTCTCAGGTACAATCCAATCCCCTTTTGCATGCCCCATATGGCTCTTCTACACAAGCCACACACACTGCTGCCCACCCAGGGTTTCTCTTTGAAAATGTTACCTGTCTTTAGACAGTGGTTCTGTCTTATTTACTTCTCTAGACCCAGAATATAGAATACAACAAACATACCTGGTACTCAATACAAGTGTAGTTTATGGAATAAGTAATTATAATAACAACCAAGAACTCTATTAGGCATGGTTAAGAATGGCAGACTCTTCAAAGATTCCACCGATTAGTGGAGGGTAAACAAATTTATCATCCCTAAAAGATGGCTCAGCAGAATGTTAGAAGGAAAACTGCTTAATCATACCCTAAGAACATCATGTATGTTTTTTACTGGCATCAACGGAAGCCATTTAAAGCTTTTCTACCTTAATTTTTGCAAGTACCAGCACTGTGTTTTGCCTGTTTGTTTGTATTTAGTACAGAGTCTACATGTCTCACTTGTAGTGATTCTCCTGTTTTTACCCTCCCAAGCACTGGGATTACAGGGACATGTCACCACTCCCAGTCTCAATAGCTGTCCCACACGCGCCCCCCCCCCCCGGGGCGGGGCTAGCATGCCAAGGATCAACCCAGCCCATGCGTCTGCCTAAGTAGGTGCTTTAATCCTCGGAGCTATCTGGGCAGCCCTAACACTGTACTTTTAAGGTTTCATCATGTAGCTATAAAACTGTATTCTTGGCCGGGAGGGATGGCTCAGTGGTCTAAAGCACCTGCTT
Organism: Myocastor coypus; assembly: GCA_004027025.1. Lineage (NCBI taxonomy): Eukaryota > Metazoa > Chordata > Mammalia > Rodentia > Myocastoridae > Myocastor > Myocastor coypus. Next base: position 3,621 of record PVJA010046074.1, on the reverse strand, counting down.
GGGAAAGCTTGAGCAGCTTCAGGGACCCCAGTTCGATCCCCGGCACCACATGCTGCTGCGCCAGCCCTGCCCTCAGGGCGGGCTGAGCTGGCCATAAAAATGAGTGAATAAACAAACAAAGGTTCTGAAACAAGAAAATAAATAAATAAATAAAATAAAACTGTATTCTTGAATATGAAGACTGACATTTAAAGAAATCTTGACCAATGCTAAACTATTTTCCACCTTAACTGTGTTCCTCATATGAACGAACAGCTTTAGGTACTCAACAATAACACCTAATGAGAAAGTGGATAAAGAAATAATCCTAGCCAGGCGTGGTGGCTCACGCCTGTAATCCCAGCACTCGGGAGGCTGACTGAGGCAGGAGGATCGATGTGAGTTCGAGACCAGCCTGGGCTACAAAAGTGAGCTCAAGGCTAGCCTGAACTGCATAGCGAGACCCTGTCTCAAAAAAAAAAAAAAAAAGAAATAATTCTATTCCTCACTCTTCTCCAGCAAGTAGTACCAGTCAGTATTCCTGCTTCTTCCAGCCATATAATACGTAGCTGTACTGAAGTAATTAAGATCCAGAAATCACTGCAGGGTTAATACCTAGTCCTTAACAAAATCTTAGTAACTGTACTGCAAAGATCTTTGTAAAACAAACCAGAGATGACACCAGAATGACAGAATTAACCCCGATCCCAATCGTTTTCTACAAATAAGGAGACACTCAAAGGAAGGTAAAGTAGTGCCTATTAGAAATGAACTATAGTCACCGAAAAACGAACAAGAGAACCCCTGTACCATGATTTGGGGGCCATGAGCAAACGATGCTTTTGGCATAGACATATCACCTAAGTATCATGCCAGCGAAAATGAACCTGTCTCCCTCTGGAGCAGATTTCTCAGCTGACGGGTAGAAGCAACAACACCACAACCACAAGCTCCCCTTTTGCATCCTCCACACCCTCGTTTTAAGACTTCGGAAAATTAGGCCGGGCTGAGAAAAACTCCATTTAGGGTGCACAAAAGGTTTGGGTCACCTCCTGGCTCTTACAGTCAAAATTAAAAGATGCACATATTGGGAATCTCGGAGCTCTGCCTGTAACTTTGTAGAAGTACAGAAGACCCGGTCCGTCGGCCTGGCACGGCTTGCGCCTCCTCACCAGCCACCCTCCCGCTGGCCTGCATCCTGAGCGCTGCCCACCGGCCGAGGAGCGCCAGCCGCCCTGGCGACAGGCGGCACCGCAAGGGGTGGGAAGTAACAGGGGCAACGGGTCCAGTCGCCCGCCCGTCCCCGCGCCTACGAGCGCTGTCCGGTCCCAAGAACCCCGAGCGAGCCGTGGACGGAAGGAAATGCCGCCAACAGAGGTCGAGCACCCACCCTTCTCACCTGCGTCCATCTTCCCCGTCCGGCCGCCGACTGGCCGCGGCGTCGCTCCGATGGGCGCTGCGCAACGCGGCGACGGAAAGCCACGGGGGCCAAGCAGGGCGCGGCGGAAGCACGGGGGCCGCCATCTCGGCGTACGGCGGTTCGGCGGCCAGCGCCAGGCATAAGAGATAGGAGGCACGGGGCTGCAGCTCGCGGCGTGCCGGCAGGACCTAGCCATCGAGCGCAGTCCCGTCCCTCAGAGCATCCAGGACGCGAGGGGGCGCGGCCAGCTTGTGCGAATGGCGCGGCCATCTTGCCGTACGGACGGCTGCGGGCGCAGATCGTCTTTGCGCACAGGTCACCACACGCGCGCATGTCACTGCACGCGCTCGTCTGGCAGAGTGGCTTCGACGCTCTCCTGCTGCTGCTGCCGCCGCCGCCGCCACGGCCGCCAAGCTCCGCTGCCCTACCGTGGCCTCGACATCTCGAGCGCGGCACGGGACGGACAGCAGTGAGCCGCCATATTGCCGTACGGTGCGGCCGCAGCCCACGTCCCGACCGTGTCGCCGTGCTCCCTCGGGGCGGGCCGGGCGGCGGGCTGCGGGCTGTGAGGCCGGAGCCTGGCGGGTGCTACGCCGAGGCCCGCGATGGTGATCTGTTGTGCGGCCGTGAATTGCTCCAACCGGCAGGGCAAGGGCGAGAAGCGCGCCGTCTCCTTCCACAGGTAAGCGGTTCGCCGCCACGCCCCCGCCCCTGCGGAGCCGGAGGGGAAACTGAGGCGACGCGGCGGCCTGGGGCGGGGCGGGGGCACCGGGCCTGCCTGGCCTAAGCGCCTAAGGGAGCTGCTTGTGACCTTGGGCCGGCCGCCGTCTCTGGGCCCCGCGCCTTGGGCCGTCGTGACCGTGCTGAGCCAGGTTAAGCCAGGTCCGCCCGCGTCCCTCGGCGCCCATAGATTTGGGTGGCATGGCGAGCTGCGAGAGGAGCGCGTTCCGCAGACGCGCATCTTCCAATTGTCCCTTTTGCGATGACTGGGCTCTCTGGCTCGAGGGTACGGACCCAGGGCACCCTCAGAGCAGTTCTCACAGGTCGGCGGTCGCACTTAGCTCGGAGGCCAGGCTCATGCATCCTTTGCCTGGGAGAGAGCAAAGACTCGAGATGCCCTCTGGTTCTGTAGGGGCCAGAATATGAAATCGGGGGACCGTGCCCCAGAAGGCACTGTGCACATGCAGCTGTTTCTGTGGCTGGTGGGAACGACACGTGTTGTTTACAGCATTACAGCGTTTGTCCTGAATCCGAAGTTGTTACAGTCTGTCTGAAGAGCCGGAACATTGATTACTTCTGGGGGCAGGCTGCTGTCCTGTTTCCTTCAGAGCATGTGTCCCACAAGTTGTGTTACTGATGGTGAAAAAGAAGCAGAACCTTGCTAGGAAAGCAGCTGGTGGCATTGATTATGTGTGGGGCAAAGATACCCAACTTGGGAGGGTCCTCTGCGAATCAGGCTCCCAATGTGGTGGTCCTGGACCCTAAACATTCATGACCATCCTGGCCACTGTGGCCAGGTGGGCTGGAGGTCCTCAAGTGGAACACATATGCAGTTTGGTCTATTTTCTTAAACACAGTACAGGTCTTATTTTAATGAAGGAAGTGATGGTTAAGTGACAGGCAACCAGAAGTGATTTAAGTATCTCTTATTCTGTAGGTCCTGGGACTGGTTGCCTTTTTACAGTGTGTGGGCCAGTGGTATTAAATGTTTTTGCTTAGTGTGCAGCATGTTCACCTCCACAGCTCTATCTTGTAAAGCTGAAACTACATTAAACTAATTCAGTTTCTCTTCTTCTCACCCTCTGTGTTTCTCTTTGTCTCACAGTCTGCAGGTTCCTAAAGTTTCAGTAGTGGGCCATACAGCTTTCCATTCCAGTAACACCTTACAAATAGATGTTCCTTGGGTCTCTGGTAAAGTCTTTAAGCAGAAGAAGTCAGTATAGGTTTTTTTTTTTTTTTTTTTTTTTTTTTTTTTTTTTTTTGTCTTTTTGAGACAGGGTCTCGCTATGCAGTTGAGGCTGGTCCTGAGCTCACTTTTGTAGCCCAGGCTGGTCTCGAACTCGCACCAATCCTCCTGCCTCAGCCTCCCGAGTGCTGGGATTACAGGCGTGAGCCACCACGCCCGGCTCAGTATAGGTTTAGATGCTTGCAAAAAGTTATTTTGCATTTATAGTTGATAATTTTAGGGTTTTTTTTTTTTTTTTTTTTTTTTTTTTTTTTTT
>PVJA010046073.1:0-15286 GCA_004027025.1 Myocastor coypus | reverse complement strand
ATAAAAAAAAAAAAAAAAAAAAAAAAAAAAAAAAAAAAAAAGGCTAAGCTGGGCGGGGTGGCGCACACCTGGAATCCCAGCACTTGGGAGGCTGAGGCAGGAGGATCAGTGGGAGTTCTATACCAGCCTGGGCTACAAAAGTGAGCTCAAGGCTAGCCTGAACTTCATAGTGAAACCCTATCTCAAAAAAAGACAAAAATAAAAAAATAAAAGGTGAAGTTTGTGAATGTGTTATATTGTATAGTAGTTCCAGTATTGAACAAGGAAGAGCACAGCTCACTAACAATACAATGCTTTTTTGTTCTGTTATCATTAGTTTGATATTTAGTATTCCTACATTGTTAAAATCATTTTTGTAGATGGTAATTTCAGCTGAGCAGTAATTCTCTCTTAAATATCTATTACTTTTAGTAAATAACTTTGGAATGACATTAGATAATAGATCAGTTTGAATTAAGGTCCATTTTGTGCTTTGATTTTATGTTTAACTTTTAGTTTTAACTAAATATAATCCTTTTCATTCTGGTCAGGGTTGATGCAACTTTTAGATTGTGAGTTTTGGCATGCCTGAATAGATGGTCTTTTGAAAAGGGCAGTTAATGCTTAAATTTTATTTTTCCTCTGTTTTTTTTTTTTTTAATTTTTCTCTTTTGAATTTCTTATAGGTTCTTTGTTAATTATTTTGTTTTCCTTTTTCTTTAAATGATGTTACACATTTGCTATCTGGTATTCTGAACAACTAATTTGAAGATACCATCATGTAATATAGCAGCCATTGTTGAATTCCTATTACTTCGTTTACTGAAATCTTGTGTCATTTCTAATATTTTTTCTTTGCTATCAATATTTTTGTATTCTTTAAAAATAAAAAGGTGATTAAAAAAACTTAGAAGTGAATTAGCTATATTATAGAGCATTGCTTTCCTAACTTCTGACTATAGGTATGGTTATTTGTAAAAGAGTATTCACTTTATAAAAAAGAAACATGTTTTAGAGCTGATTATAAGTCTGCCAAATAATATATTTTGGTATCATAATGGTTTCTGAAATGTACAAAGTGGTGGCAATTCACTATCAATAAAACAAAATTGAATTTGCAGCAGAAAGGAATGCTCACTATTGTGTATTTCCTTCATGATATTTAGGACTTCATTAGATAGCATTTCCTTTTATTCATTTTATAAATATTTGTTTAATGCTTTTTGTGTGGCAGGTTTTATGCTCATTGCTAGGAATTGAATAGTTAACAAAAAGAGATTCACTATGACCATCTGCTTAAAATTTATTGATTAATGTCTGTTGATTACTAATTAATTACATAATTAGCTATTTGTGTCTACAAGCATTAATCAAAGAAGTTATCAAAAACATAAAATTGCAGCTGTGACAAGTGATTCAAAAGAAAAGTATAGGAGGCCAAGAAAAGTAGCTATGGGCAACAGTTTCTGTTTCTAAGTACGGTATAATCAGGTATCCACTTTGATACTCTTTTCTATGATTTTTAGTACTTCATGAAAATATTTACTTACTAGCTTTTGTGTAGAGTTTTGTGGCTTTAAAATTTTATATAGTAGACACCTTAGAAATCATCTGGTATTCACTCTACATCACCATTTTCCCTTACCTAAAAGAGAATTTGCTATCTTGGCTTTGGACACTACAGATTATTTTTGCTTGGTCTTAAACTTGATTTAATTGGAATCAGATAGCATTTATAAATTATTCCTTTATTGTATATCTAATACATACTTCTGTGTTAGTAGATGGAAGTAATTTGTGAAATTTTAGCATGATATCCTGGTGGACTACTATGTAGATAATCATATTATTGATGTTCACTTAGGGTTTTCCAGCTTCAGACTATGACAAAATTATTTTACCAAAGCGCATACATACACACATGCAGATGTTTTCCTGTTCCTGTTTTAGGAAGACATACAAGAATTGAATTGGTAAGTCAAAATATATTAAGCTTTGATAGGTTATGTTACTGTTTGCCAAAACAGACATAACAGTTTACACTCTTATCAGCAGTGTATGAGAATCTCAGGTGCTCTACTTCCTTGTCAGCACTTTGCATTTTCCAGTTTGGTTTCTTTTTTAAGTTAAAAGTTACAGTCTGGTATAATTTTATGCATCATGATTTTAATTTGCATTTCTCTGATACTAAAATTTCTTATATGTTTACTATTTTGTTGTTTTTTTGAGAAAGTGTACAGATAAGCCAAAAGCAGAATTTTCTCTATGGTTGTACCAATGGAACTCATATGTAGGGCTTCTTCACATTTTTTTAATATAAATCACTTGACAGACATATGTACATATTTTATTTTGTGTCAGAAAAGTAAACTACTATTTTCAGTGTTAAAATAACTCAAATTATTAGCTTTTTTCCTCTTTAAAGTTACATAAGGAATTTTGTGTCTTGTTTAAGAAAATGGGAGGATTCTCCCATACTATATTTTAGAGTTGAGTGTTTACTTAACACATTTGATGTGCACCTGAAATCATGTATGATGTAAGTAGAGGTACACACTCATTTTCTCAACCAAAAGGATATTCATTTGTCTCCATACTATGTTTTGAAAAGACCTCATTATACTACTTTCTAGTTTTTCCCGTAAATCAAATGCCCACATATGTGTTATTCTCCCCCATTAGGTTGTTTCTTCTTATATCATTGTAACTCTTAAAATTAGTATAACTTGATAGTAAGTCCTATTACCTGATAGTGTGAGTTCTCTAACTTGGTTCTTTTTAAAGTGTTGTAGGGCTGGTGCTGTAGTTCAGTGGTATAATGCCTGCATGGCAAATGTGAGATCCTGGGTTTGATTCCTGATATGAACAAACAAATAAATAAATAAATAATTGGGATTATTCTCAGCTGTTCTAGAGTCAAACTGCAAGTTTGTACAAAAATAATCTGTTGGGATTTTCATTGGGATTTCTCTGGCTCTCCAGGTGAGTTTGAGAATCAATATCATTAGAACACTGAATCTTCACTCCATGAAAGTATTATTGTCTTACATTTATTTGAGGTTTCTTTTTTTCCCTTTTTCTCTAAAAAGCTTTTAAGTTTTCTGTGTAGTATTTATGCATGGTTATTTTTAAGTGCTTTTTTTTTTTTTTTTTTTTTTTTTTTTTTTTTTTTTTTTTTTTTTTTTTTTTTTTTTTTTTTTTTTTTTTTTTTTTTTTTTTTTTTTTTTTTTTTTTTTTTTTTTTTTTTTTTTTTTTTTTTTTTTTTTTTTTTTTTTTTTTTGGCGGGACCGGGTTTGAGCTCATGACCTTGCACTTGCCAGACAGGCACTTGTGCCATGGAGCTATCTTCCCAGCCCTTTAAGTGTTTTTTGATGCTAGTGTATTAATTTGCTCAGGCAGCTCTATATCTTTCAATATTTGTTTGTTTGTTTGTTTGTTTGTTTATTTATTTATTTATTTTGTATTTAGTGCAGGGTCTCATTATACAGATCAGACTTGTAGTGATTCTCCTGTTTTCAGCTCCCCAAGTGCTGGGATTACAGGTGTGTACCACCACGCCCAGTCTCAGTTGCTGTTTCAGTGCACCCTGGTGTTGGAACTGTCTAGCAGGCTGGGGATGGAATGAGGCAGTTGTAATGATTATCTCAAATAAGGTAGTTTACATAGTAAATTTATTTCTTTAGTGTTCCAGAGCTATAAGTCTGTACAGTTTCATTCTGAGTCTTTCCTTTTAGTTGGTAGATAATCTCTCTTCTCCCTGTGGCTTTATATATTTTTCCTCTATGTACACGAGTGTTTCTGTATCATAATTTCTTATGCTGACTGTAGACATATTGGTTTAGAGCCTGCCCATCTAACCCAGTTTGCCTTAATGTTGTTACTCTAAAGATCCTATCTCCAAGTAAAGTAGTCCCCTTTTATCTGTACATCTTTTTCGCTGTTCATACTTCCAGCTAACCACATTCAAGCAAAAACAGTTTCTGAAATAATAAGTTTTAAATTGAATAGTATTTTAAGTAGCATAGTCCCAGCCAGGTCACTAATCATCTCTTTGTTTTTTGTATCCATGCAGTACATGACACTTGACTGATAGATATTGTTTTTTGTTGGTTTAATTAGTAAAACTTTGATTTTTCTTTTTCATTTTTCTTAATAAATTTAAGCCTAAGTGGTGATGCTGGCATTGTTGTATAGTATGTGTAATGTGTGTTGTGTATTATATATATATTTTGTATGATTTTCTTCTAAGTGAAAAAGAAAAGATATTGAGAGGATATATTCATATAACTTTTATTATAGTGTATTCCAGTAGTTTTATTTTATTAGAAGTTAATGTTTTAACATAAAGTTACAGACAGTATTACTAATCTCATTATGCCTAATTTATAGGCAAAACTATCATAAATATATATGCACAGTACAAAATGATACTTAGAGTTCAATACAGCTTGGGCTTAGTAGACTTTCTACTGAGAGTTTTGCAGTGTACCCTCTGTACTTAATACTGTACAGTCACATTCTGAGATACTAAATCTTAAAATGTTAACATGAGTTTTGGAGGGAAGCAGTTCACGTAATTGTCCTCATAACATAAAAGTATAACATTATTTGCTATGACAAGTAGAAATTCAAGTTTAATTGTGAATATATTATATATTGTGACCATGCAACTTACTAATTTTACTAGTTTATATATTAATTGTTTTGGATTTTCTATATACATAATTATTGCCAGCTATTGAGGACATACTTTTTTTTTCCTAATCTTAGGTCAAGACCTTTAGTATACGTAATAACGTAAGATACTTGTATGCTTTTATAGTAGTGTTTTCCTGAGTAAGATACTTCTTTTTGTACTTAACATTGGTTAAACTTTTTAATATAATTTGATGTAAAGATTTCACTGGAAATGGGAGTTTTGTGGTGTCTCAATATATAAAATTTGAGTGGCATGATTTAGGATAAACTCAGAAAACTCATTTTAAATATTCACTGAAGAAGTTTTATTGAAAAAGCTAATAGCCAGCCATATAATATTTCTAAAGATCCAAGTGTTTATAATCAACATTTTTATAGATAAATAAAATAGAACTTGAAGTATAGTTCTTTTGTGGTTGAATGGTTTTAATGTAATTTTTAAAATTTTGATTAGTAACAACCATTTTAGTTACTTTGGTTTGGTCCTTTAGAGTATGATTTTTCAAAATAGTATGTGCCAAAAATTCAACTGTGGCTTGTACGACCTGTTTTCATTTGTAGCTATTGATACAATGTTAAAAATATACCTCAGATGATGGGTAATGAGAAGTAGTCATGAACAGTGTAGTGATGATAGTAATAATAGCTGAAGGTAATATTTTCTGATCAATTCTAGGTGCTGCTGTTAAGTAATTTGCATGCATTAGCATGGTCCTTCAATAACTTCTGGGATAGTGTTCTTTTTCTTTTTTTACAGATACTAAGGCACAGAAAGATAAATTACCAAGTCCACATAGGTCATAAATGATACTGTTGGGATGGCCAAATAGCTCAGCAGATTATAGTTCCTGCCAGCAGGAACAGGGGCTGGGATTCAATTCCCAAGCCTGTCATGCCTGCCCCGCCCCCCCCACCTCCCCCACCCAGGTATGCTGAGATGATAATTGAGACTGGGTGTGACGGTGTGCACCTGTAATCCCAGCTCTTGGGAGGCTGTAAATAGAATGATCGCTACTAGTCCGATCTAGTAGGAGATCCTGAGCACTCTGTAGACCTTTCCCAAACAAATAGGTGAATGAATGAATGAATGAATGAATGAATGATACTGTTGTGATTTGAACTGAAAAACTGGCTTCAGAGCCTTTTCTGGAAGACTGTGTTTTGTTATGTTGGATAGAAATCTTCAATTTTAAGATAGGTTTTCAAAATAAGTAGAAAATAAAACATTTTAATTTCAGACTCAGAAGACATACTAGGAGCAAAACACAAAAATTGAATTCTCTATGCTAGGACTTCATTGTTTTCCTCTACTCTCCCATTCTTTTCTTCTTGTCATTCCTAAAGTCTAGTATATGTCCACCTCCCCAATTCCTTTCTTATACCAACCCACTTCACATGTTCTTGACAGCAACAGAACTGTCCTGAAATGAAATTAGGTATAATGGAGAATGATAATTCTTAGTTTCCATGCTAATGAATCAGTGTACTAATTGAATTCTTAAATATATATCTATTAAAGTCTAACCTGTAAAAAAAAAAAAAAACTGAAATGATCCTTCATAAATCCCATTCTGTATCATCTTTCTCCTGTTAGAAATCTATTTTCTTCATGTGCCGTCATTTCACATATTTATATGTATTTATTGTTTTGTTTCTAAAATTTTAATTACTGCTCTTTATTCTTTTTAAATCAAAAGTTACAATATATGCCAGGTTTTTTGTTTTGTTTTGTTTTGTTTTTTTTGTTTAGCAGTTCAAGAGGTTAACTTGAGAATCTAACCATCATTTAAAACAGATTTGTGGGGGCTGGAGAGATCGCTCTGTGGCACAAGTGCCTGCCTGGCAAGTGCAAGGTCGGGAGTTCAAACCCTGGTTCTGCAAAAAACAAACAAAATAAAACCAGAATAACATAGATTTGTGTGGGACACAGGGTATGGTTTAGGGTGATGTATTTGATTTTTTATATAGAATGAGAGAATGTTGATAGATGAGTATGAATATATTCTACTGGGACAAATAACTTAAAGGCTTTTCTATGGTAGAAAAAAAACCAAACATTTCTTTGCCATGTAAAAGATAGTCCTAAATATGAAATCAATGAAACTTAGCATGGAGGAGCATGCTATAATTATAGCAATGCTGCTATAGTTCCAGCATCGTAGGAGGCTGAGGAAGGAGGGTTCCAAGCACAAGCCCAGGCCAGGCAATTTAGAGACTTAACCAGGCCCATCTCAGTAGATAGATAGATAGATAGATAGACAGACAGACAGACAGACAGACAGACAGACAGACAGACAGATAGATATTAAATAGAACAAAAAGCAAGGCAAATTAATTTGAATACTTGGCTCTATGAGTATTTGTAAAGTTTTCTCTTTTGTGTAGTAAACCAGAATAGGAAATAGATATCATTCTTTGCTCTGTTGTTGTAGTGAAGTGGTTAAAAACTGTTTCTGGAGTTACATGTCTGTGTTCAGATTCCAGTACTATATGATGTATCCAAGGTAAATGTTCTTGTATTTAAATAGGTTGAAAGTTACTTTTACTATGACAGTTTTATGGTTGATAATTTTAGGGTTATTTTTATGATGCTCCTGTTTGGTCTATGCTAGGCAGATATGGATTAACTTTCTCTTCCCTAGTGCTACATAGCTATCAATCTTTATTCATAAATATAAATATAAATACAAATATATATATATATATATATATATATACACATATATATGTATATACATATGGGGGAAATATACAATATATATTACATACTTTAAATTACCAAAGTAAACTGAGATGGTACACTGTGTTTAAGCAATGTGGCTTTCGTTACACATCACATTCTTACAGATATATTTTTCCAAATGGAAAGATGGCTCAACATTTTCTATTATTATTTTAGATGAAATGTTCTGCAATATGTTGTTGATATTGTACTGAAGTAAATACTGTATGCTTAAGTCTCTCAGGGACCCTGTTGCAAATGGGATGCGTGTCTCAGGAGGCTATCTGAGAGAAGAGAAATTCTAAGTAAAATAGCATGAATGAGGGGGCTCACATGAATATATTATCAAAAATATTCTTTTGTATAATCCTGGACTTAAAGAAAATGAAATATTGTGACAACAGATTGCTATCATTATGTGGCTCTCACTGGTCACATATGGCTTACAAACATAGCAATTCCTAATTGGTTTTTTGATTTTTTTAAAATCTAGTAGACAGAAAAAGTTTTGTTTAACAGAGATATAGTTCATTTATGGGTGCTATATTCCATATTCACTTCCTATGCTACAAATCTCTTTATGATTTATAAATCATCCTATCTTTGCTTTATTTCCTTTTTTTTTTTTTTTTTTCCTTTTTCTTTTTCCCTGTAGGGAGAATAAGAATGGGCCACAGGAGTCACAAACTTTATTAAGTGAAGTGGAAATGAATACATGGTTTAGTTGAAAAAGAACTAGTGAGACTACAAAAAATTTAGGCCAACTAAAGAGATAATCACTCAAACTGTCTTTTAGTTTTTAAGATGGGGTGCCTGTTCTTCATAAAAACATGTTGCTTTTGGATTTATGAATTTTTAATACTTTTGTATGAAAGTTTGTCAAAAATAGCTTTGCTACTTTTTAGTGATCATTAGGTTTTTATAAATTCAAACAAAATACTTGAAAAGGTAATATAGAAAACTCATTTACATTCTTTAAAAAATAGTGCATTTTTAGATAAATAAAACTGCACAAGGTATAAATTTTTTTTATCTTCCCAGAGCAAAACATTTAATAAATGTGTTTTACAACCTCAGAAAAAGAAAATGAAGTGTTTTATTGTATTATTTACCTGAGGCCATTTTGTTTTTGTCTTTCTGCTTTAGGTTAAGGAGATAGGTTTAAATATTTGCTTTTTTGGTGGGTAGTTATGCTGTTGAGAAAAATGTAAACATGAGAAAGACACAGGGCGATTCCCTGAAATAGATTAGAGAATAGGTTTTGTTCAAAGAAAGTGAAATATTGGAAGTCTTGCCTCATCGTCTAGTCAGTGACTGATGAAGATGTGTGATTTGTGAAAGAATAAAGGATAACTGAAGGGAACAGTTGGATTCATTTTGATATGTATGATTGAAAACATTCAAGTAGCTGGTAAAGATTGCTTATTATTTGTAGGTCATGCGGTTCTCAACCTGTGGGTCATGACCCCAGCGGTGGTTGAATGACCAAAATACAAGGGTCACCTAAAGCTATTCCGAATCATAACTGTAGCAAAATTACAGTTTGGAAGTAGCCACCAAAATTATTTTTTGGTTTGGGGTCACTGCAACATGAGGAACTGTATTGCGGGGTCACGGCATTAGAAAGGTTAAGAACCACTGAGTGAATTGCTCTTTGTAGTGATCCTGTCTTGGCAAAAAGAGTAAAATCATTCAGTTATTTTGATGTAATGGCATACAGTAGTCCCTTGGTATTTTACGGTTTGACTTTCATGAACTCACAGTTTTGTGTGTTTTCAAAAAACATTAACCTAAGTTATTTATATTGAAATTTTTTGCTATATCATGGGATTTTGCAGTACCATACAGTGTACATATTTTGTTAAGATTATGTAGGTTTACAAGTTTGGAAAATGGTTAAGAACATTTGAAGCGTTTTTAAAATTGTGGGAAAGGGTTTTTAAGAGTGTGGGAAGGGTTTATGAAACCTTGAAATGTACATATAAATACTAAAATGAATATAACATCAACACAGCTGATTTTCACTTAGTGCGAATGTCTTGAATGTAACCTCCACAATAAGTGAGAGATCTCTGTATTCTAACATTGTGTAGTGGGATGTAAACATTAATACATGGTTCCTGGGCAAACCTTGAGGGGACCTGACTGACCTTGTGAGGTATAAAAGTTATATATTCTTTGTAACATAGGTCTTGCTTTGTGTTGGTCTTAAACATCCAGCAGAAAAGTCTGGCCATGTGGTATAAAAAGGAATGCCATATTAATATGCTGAGTTGTTAAAGGCTCAAATCAACAACCTCCAATAATGCCAGTTGAGCTGATAATCCACTACTGTTATGGACTATTGAACTAAATATACAGCTACTTTCTCTTTGTGCAATGAAAAGAAAGATCTGCACTAACGATATTTAGACAAGAAATCATGTCTGCATTTTTTATTCTGGACAACTATGATGACAACATTATGCAATGTATTAACTATTGTAAATGATAATAATAATAGTAATAATAATAAAAGGTATGGTACTACAGCACAAATACCTTAGTCACCTTCACCAAAAATTACTTTTTCTAAATTTTAATGTTTTAATATTATTGCTACAGGAAATAGAAACACAAGTTGAAGGCAGGTTTATTTACATTGACAGTCACTGATAAGGTTTATTACCAAAATACCAGGCCCATATCTCTTGTGGTGGGGGTTTAAGCAAGCAGCAAGTACAGAAACAGAGTAGTTGGCTATCTTTGGTTGGGCCTTAGTGTATGCATCATTGTCACCAGCTGTGTGTCACAGCGACCAGCCTTTTCTAAGAAACAGAGGTAAGAAGTGTAACAGGGACTGTTACCTGGGCAACTAACAGAAACTGAAGTATACTGGTTGGGGGAGGGCATTTTGTTATGTTCTAAACGTAGTACGTTTAAAGTTTAGATGTTTTTCTCATTTGTTGTAATTCCCTGTTATTTGTGAAGCTTTGACTTTGCTATTTACTAGCTGTATAGACTTGGATAAATTATTCAATCTTTGTCCCTAAGTTTTTTCATCTTTAAAATTGAGATAATTTTAGTACCTATAAGAAACCTATAATAAATGACATGAATTAAGTATACTGAGTATTTAGAACTATGTTTAGTATGTACTTCTCATACTGAGCAGTGACAATCTAATCAGCCTCATGATGAGAGCTAATATACTTGGGGAAAGACATAAATTTAGAATTTGAAGAATGGTTTCCTTCCAACTGAATTCATATTCCTTGTACATCATCATAAAATGAAAAAATAATTTGAGCTGTTCTAAATATGGAATCTTTATTATACGTTTTTGTTTCAGGTTTGTTTTGTTTGTTTTTGCAGTAGTGAGGATCAAACCCAGCAACTTTTCACTGAACTACATTATCTGCCCTTTTTATTCTTTAATGTGAGACAAGACCTTCCAGACATACCTGGGCTGGACACAAATTTCAGTCCTTCTACTTATATTCTAAAGCTTCCAAATTACTGGTGTATGCCACCACGCTCAGCTCTCTACATGGTGTGCTACCATGCTCAGCTCTCTACATAAATTTTTTTTAGAATACACTTGTATTTTCTGTCAGTCTATGGTTTATCTTTGCTTTTTTCTATTTATGTTTACATTGCATATTGTTATCCTCAGAGTAGTTACACAGAGTATAAGATGTGGGCATAAAAAATCTTTAAATAATATTAGCAAAAAATGTTTTCATTTTCTTTTTGTTTTTGTTGTATTTGTTTGGTTTTTTTTTCTTGTTATTAGAGATAGGGTTTCACTATGTAGTTCAGGCTGGCCTTAAACTCACAGTGCTCCTCCTGCCTCAGCTTCCCAAGTGCTGAGAGTATAGTCATGAGCTAGTATACCTAGATTTTCATTTTTTAATAGTGTGTTTTTTTCTAACTTCCTCATTTTAATTTTTTATTAATTTTAATAAACAATGCAACAGTTTCAAAACACATTAGTAGTACACTCCCAATAACTGATACAATGCATATTGTTGTCCTCATAGTAGTTATTTAGAGCACAAGATGCAGACATTATAATTTTTCTAATCATTCATACAAAAATTTCTTATTGAACTAAGAGAAAGTAGGTGTATACATAGATCAATATTCCATAATTGTAGTGGGTTATTGGCAGAACTGGCAGTGTCAGAAGCTGTTGATTTAAACCTTTTACAGCTCAACGTACTAATCTAGCTTTACTTTTTATGCCTCGTGGTTAAACTTTTCTGCTAGGTGGTTAAGGCCAAAGTTAAAGCAAGACTACTATAACAAAACATGTAACTTTTGTATCTCCCAAGGTCAGTGAAATCCCCTCAGGATTTCCTTTGAAACCACGTGCAGTGCTTTGAAGCACTGTTGTCAGTGTCAGCCATCTGGATGAGTCATGGCCGTTGCTTGACCAATTTGCTGTCTGTGAAAGCCTGAGAGAATGTTTTCTCTCTAGGTAATTCTCCTAGGCACACTATACATCCTTAGTTCCTTTCCTCTGTGGCCCCAAAATCTTGAACTGAAAATTTGGGACACCACTGAGGTATAAGATGTTACAGCACAGGTTCTCTTAGGTCCTGAGTCCTCTCTGACCTTGAAGAGCTAGGGCCAAAATATTGGGTATCCGTGTAGCCCTTCTTTTTCTCTAATTTTTGTTCTATAAATGTATTTCCCTCTAGAAGAGAAGTTTAGTGATACAATTACTCAATAACATAGATATGTGAGCTTGACATCACTGTCTTTGTGAATATTAAATTTTTTAACTTGCCAATTGTTTTCATTGATTGTCCTTTTTTTAGATTGATTTTTTTTTTTTCTGTATTATAACCACTCAAAAAATTTTTACTGTATTTAGTTCAGGGTCTATAGGGTCTCACCTCATAGATTAGGCTCTTAGTGATTCTCTTGTTTTCAGCCTCCCGAGCACTGAGATTACAGACATGCACCACCATGCCCAGTCTCAGTTGCAGTCTCAGTGCACCCCAGGATAGGGCTGGTGTGGCATGCCTAAGAAGGTGCTTTAGTCTGCTGAGCTATCTGGCTGGCCCTACCATTCAGATTTTCATTGTGTTTTCTTCTAAGAATTTTGTAGTCTTAAATCTAAGATATATATTTTAGTTACATTTTTATATACAGGATAAGGAAAGGCTGTGCATTAATTTGCATGTAAACATCCAATTATATGAGGACCTTCTATTGAAAAACCATTCTCTACTAGTTTTTGTCAAAATCACTTCTCCACCTGGTCATGGCATTACATACCTTTAGTCCTAGGTACTTGAAAACTGAGAGAGGAGTTTGTGGTCAACCTGGGAAATGCTGTGAGTCATCCTCAAAAAAAAAAAAAAAAAAAAAAAAAAATCAAATTTGACCAAAACTTAAATGTTTGTCTCTAGACTCTCGTTTGACTTTATATCTCTAGTAACTTTATTATGGCTGGATAGTAAACATAGGTGCTATAGTGATCAAGTAAAATAAATTTCTCATTATGTGGCCTTTTCTACAAAAGTTCATGGTCAGCTAGAAATATAGTCCTAGTTTAACCTTTCTGGTATCTTCAATATGTAAACAGAACTTCTGAACTTAATATGCCGTTTTTATTGGCTGGGTTTCCCTGTTAGATTTTTAGCTGTCTCTGGGTTCTTCACTTATTTTGCTGGGGCTGCAGCCTCAAGTAGTTGAGCTGCTGGTCTTCTCAGTTCATTTGTCAGGAAGTTCTCAGTTATTGCTAATAGTGTTGCCTGGTCTGGGACTTGAGCATGCCTATGGAGAGGAGATTCTGTCCTGGCCCCTTCTCTGTCTCTTGGCTAGTATTAGTTGAGCGGCTTTGCTCTACCATTTGCACCTGTCTATGGTGTTCAACCTTTCTTCAGCAGTGGCCTCAAGGAAATGAAATCTCTTGAAGTGTGAATAATAATTTTCAAAGTCTTTTAATTGTGGATTAAAACACAGATTTTAAACTCATCCTGTATAAAATCTCACAAATACATTTTCTATTCCTATAGTTGATATAAAATAGAATCTACCATACCATTAACATCTAAGTATTATAGTTACAGAGGCAGAAGTCCCTACCTTAATGAAAAAGAGACTGCTCAAGAACCCTGTCTGGAAGCACAGTGTTAATCAGGTCACAGGTGGAAAAGCTGGAGCACTGAAGGAAGAGTACACATTGTATAAACTGATGGCAAGGTAGTGAGACTAGTTCACATGTCTTTAAAAGAACCGCTGGTGGGGCCTAGCGGGATGGCTCAGTGGTCTAAAGCGCCTGCTTGGGAAAGCTTGGGCGGCTTCAGGGACTGCGGTTGGATCCCCAGCACCACATGCTGTGCCAGCCCTGCCCTCGGGGCAGGCTGAGCCGGCCATGAAAATGAGTGAATAAACAAATAAAGGTTCTGAAACAAAAACATTTTAAAAAAATATATTAAAAAATAAATAAATAAAAGAACCGCTGGAACTGGCTTTTTATTTTTTTTCTTTTCTTTCTTTAAAATTGCATACAACGTAATCAGTGAACAGTCTTACTATGTGGTAAAGTGTTTAAAACAATTTTTGTGCACTCATTGTTTTAATAAAAATAAAGCCAGCTATGATGGTGCAGACCTATATCTCAGAAGTTGGGAAGCTGAGGCAGAGAAATATGATGTTCCATCCCCATATGCAGTTTAGTGGAAACTTATCTCAAAATAAAAAACAAAGGACCACGGTTATAGCTCACTTGAAGACTGTGTCCTCAATGTCGAGTGCTAAAAGAAAGATCAGTCAGTTGATCTATTCTGGATATTCATGGTACTTGATCATAGTGGAACAATATCATTATTTAAAAAAATCTTAGGCTGCCCATTTACACCTAATTAATTTTATTTTTATTTTTTATGATGCTGATGATTGAATTCAGGCTCCCCTTGTATGTTGAGCATGTACTCTACCACTGAGTTTTTGTCTTTCAAAATGAGTTTTGATTGTCATCAAATCTTTGATGGGACTCATCCTCACATGGGAGTTCTTAAAAGAGTTATCCATAGGTAAGTGCTATATACAACTTGAGTTTTCAAAGTGAGAAACATTAAAATATATATACTGCTAATCATCTTCCTGATATTAGAATTTTTTTCCTAATATGGTTATAAAGTCTTATATCTTGAACCCACTCCTGAGAAAAATTAGATTATTGCTATAAAATAATAAAATTGTTAATACTCAGTTTTATCATTTTCTCCCTTCATTCTCATCCATTTTTCTTTTTATTTCTGTAAATCTTAGTATGTATTGATTTTTCTTAAATTGTTGTGTACCAAAGTTAATTTTATCTTTAGTGTACTGTTCTAAAAAATAATGTTTACAGTATTTTCTTTACCTCCTTTCTTTAGCTATAACATAATCCTTGAGCCTGGAAAAATCATAAAGAAAGGGAACTCTTAATTTTGGAGGATGGGGAGGTCCAATACCAAAGTGCCTTTATCCGGTATGGATTCTTTCTTAGTTATGTAGCATAGAAGATATCTGTGCTATGTAAATGAGGAGAGCATGTGAAAAAGCAAGTGTTCAGGAACTAGAGAAAGCTGATGAAACCACACTCACTTTTAAAACAACCCATGCTCACAATAACTAGCCAATCGCTATATATAAGCAGTCTTAATCCATGAAACCTTCTTCATGGCTCCATCTTATAATGTTGCTAAAGTATCAGCTAAATTTCAAGTTTTGGAGTTTTGGAGATGATACTCAGCCTTAGCAAATACTTTAAAAGCTGTACTTGAAAATTCAGTAAATTTTATTTATAGTTCAGTAACAAGTGCGTTTTAATCGAGGATTTATTATTTTCCTTTCAGTTAATTTTAGAGGATATATCTATTACAATAATTACAGAAATCTTGGACT
>PVJA010046072.1:0-15316 GCA_004027025.1 Myocastor coypus | reverse complement strand
CCAAGCTTCCCCAAGCAGGCGCTTTAGACCACTGAGCCATCCCGCCGGGCCCCCACCTTTTGATTTCAGACTTTTCATTTTTTGATTGGGGCTTCATATTTAGAAGATAGCCTTTTTTCTTTTCTTTTTTTCTTTTTTTTTTTTTTTGTGTGTGTGTTCTTTGTATATGACATTCTAGATGTTAGCCCTCTGAGGAGTAGCTGGCAGTTTGTTTTGCTCAGTCTATAGGTTGTCTGTGTTCTATTGCTGGGTTCCTTTGCTGTGTAGCTACTTAATATGATGTGATCCTATTTGTTGATTTTGGGGCTTTTTTTTTTTTTTTTTTTTTTTTTTTTTTTTTTTTTTTTTTTTTTTTTTTTTTTTTTTTTTTTTTTTTTTTTTTTTTTTTTTTTCTTCTATGTATTTACTGGCCACCTATACTTCTTCTGAGTATATTCATTTCTGTTGCTAATTTTTTGATTGGGTCTTTATTTTGGGGACATCATTTATTTTTTGGGGGGAATAATTTTTTGAGTTCTTGGCTTAAAATCATTTTTTTCCCCTTGAGTCAGGACCTTGCTTATGTAGTTCAGGCTGGCTTTGAACTTGCTGCGCTGCCCAGACTGGCTGAACTTGTGGCCATCGTCCAGCCTCAGCCTTCCAAGTGCTGATATCACAGTGTATACCACCACGCCCAGTGGAGGAATACATGCATGTATTCTAGGTTTTAGTCTTCTGTCCAAGGAGTAGCTGGCAATTTTTCCCCCATTCTCTGGGTTATCTCTTTACTCTGTTCGTTGTTTCTTTTGCTGTGCAGAATTTTTAATTTTATGTAATCCCAAACGTGATTTTTTTAATGTTGTTTCTTGTACAATTACAGCTCTTCTGAGAAAGCCCTTGACTACACCTGTGTCTTAAAGAGCTTTACCTGTGTTGTCTTCCAGCAGGTTAAGTGCTTCTGTTTAACTATAGATCTTTGATCTGTTTTGATTTTATTTGATTGCAGGTGAGAGACGGGATGCCGTGCTCTGCGTTCACCCAGTCAGTTTTCCCAGCGCCAGTTGGCAGGAAAGCCCAGACTGGCCAAGACTGTAGGAATGTACCATGAGACCAAGCCTGCCTGCCTGGTTCTCCACAGACTTAATCTGCTTCCCACTGTCTGGGCAAAGGGCTCACAGTCCCCTGCTGCTGTGGAGCAGAGCTGGGGCCTGATATTTCTCTCTACAGAATTTGTACCAGGCCCTGCCTTGGCCCTTCCTGTCCCTGGGCTCCTCGCACCTCTAACTCTGGAGCCATCTGGCCCTGGCATGTGAACTGACCTGTACTGCTCTGGACTCGGTCCGCTTTCCCGCTCTGCTAACTTGCCTACTTTACGTCTTTCCAAGAAACTTGACATTTTACTGCCATCTGTGTGACCTTACTCTTATTATTATTTTTAATAGTTATTTCTTTTGGTACAGGGTTTTGCTATACAGCTTGAATTCATAGTGTTTTTCTGTCAGCCTTTCCAGTACTGAGATTACAGGTGTGTGCCACCATGTCTGGTTTCAGGCCAGAACGGCATGCTTGGGGTGCCAGGGCTGGCACTGCATGTGGTACCAGGGATTGAACCCAGGTCCTTGCACTTGCCAGGTGGGCACTTAGACTACCAGGCTATCTCCCCAGCCTCCCTTACTCTTACCTTAAAGGTTCCAGAAGGAGCAGAAATGAAAGCATATGGTGATGCTTTCACAGTTAACTGTGGGCTCCTGTGCTGGGGGGTTTGTGATTGACTGCCTCCGGCTGTAAGCGTTGTCTCTCTCCAAAGAGCGCAAGCTTCTCTGGGAGTGGGGGTGGTTTCTGTGTCTCTCGCTCTACCCTCAACCATTAAATAAGTAGAAAGGGTTTTAGTAAGGATGTGTCAGATTTATTTGAGTGAGATGGAGTCTTTTTAAAATTAGACTGACTTAGGAGGATGTTTTCACTGCATTGGAGACCTGCCAGCCTTTCTTACAGCTCAGAGATAAAACTGACTGCGAGGATAATCAAAAGAAGAAAACAGTGAAGGCCTTTGGCAGAAGAAGGCTGAAAAACTGCTCAGCCCTCAGGGTTTAATGAGGGCTCCACGGAGAGCTCCCCCTCGACCGCTTTTCCCCTGGTTTCCTTGCCGCTGCCCTGTTACAGGGTCTTTGGTCCAAAAGGCCTTTTCCTGACCCAGTGCTCCAAGAATCTATGATCTTCTGAGAGCAAATTGCAGGAAGCAAACCACAGAACTCCAAGCCGCTGCTTTCACCATTCAAGGTCAGGGATCTAGAAAAATTAAAAGGAACACACAGTCAGGGTCAAATGTGGGATTTTGTTTCAGTTTTTATTTAGCTGTATGGTAGTCAGCAAGTCATTTGAACTATAGTATTTGACCTGTAAAGTGAAAATAGCGCCTGTTTCCCATTCTGTAGTATTGTTGCAGGGGTCAGGTACAGATAACGTGCATGTAGACATTTGAACCTTGTCATCTTTAACTGTTCAGTTTGTGACTAGGATGGTCTGACCAGCAGTTGCAAATCTGTATGTGCCACAGCCCACTGTTTCTGTCACTGAAAACTCTAAAAGGTTCACCTTCCCTGGTAGACCTTCGTAGCCACTGCACTGCATACACCCCACGTGTGGGAGCCAAAATTCATTTTAGCCCAAACAACTCCTGTCTCTTCTCCACGGCCTCAGGCTGCCACGATTGCACAGAGCCACGCTCGCTTCCTGAAGTTGCTCTCGCCATCCGTAGACTTGGAGCTCTCCAATCCTAGCGCTGTCCTCTGCACCTCGTCCCCAGGTCCCAGCTTTTCTGTTGCATTTGTCCTCTTTCTTCTGTGCCCCCTGCTACTGGAGTCCTTACCGCACGCCTGCGTCACTCACTTCCACCTGGACGCCCTGGACCCAGTCACGCACTTCTAGTTCATCATCCGTACAGCAGCCCAGCGCAACGATTTTTAAATGCCTGAAGCACAAGTTGAACGTGACGTGGAGGCGCCCAGTGAATCGATGCTCTGGGTGCCCACCACCCAGCTGTCAGCAGAAGGTTTTTCTGCAACATGCATTCGCCGCTCGAACCCCTTCCCGGCGTGCAGCCCTGCTGGACGCCTGATGCCCCGACCTTGCGTTCGTGAGCTTTCCCTCTGCTCCAGCCGCTCCCAGCAGCTTGCGGCTGCCTCACTTTGTGAGGCCCCTTGAGTTCGAGTTGCCTCTTTGTTGCATGTGCATGGCTGCTCCCTCAGCTCACGTATCTCCTCGAAAAGTCTGCCGCTCCTATTTCCCCATGAGCCATGTGGTTGCTTTCTTCTCTGAACGCGGCCTTATGTGCACTCAGATCGCTGGTGGGTGAGAATAAGCGTGATGGAGTGGCCTACCTTCTGGCTCGTACGAGAGACGCCATTACTTGCCTGGCAGAGGCTGGGTAACCACATGAGCACATCACTGCCAGCTCAAAGCCGCTCAGACGTCTCAAGTGCAATATTCTTGTGTGTCTTAGCAAGAGGTCGTTGCCATTTTTAATGGCCAAAAATGTCATAGATTTGTTCCACTGCAAAGAGGCCATACCATGCTGAGGGCCTGTCGGTCAAGGGCCAGTGGGGGGCGGGGGATTAATTATCTAAGTCATAAAAATTGAATGTTGGAAGTTGCAGGCTGGCGACCCTGGGAATACCTTATGTAGTGCTGTGTTCTGGAAATGCGAGGGACCCCTCTGGAAAGCTTACTGAAGTAAGAACAGGCAGCATGGAGAATTCACTGGACTCAAGGTCACGTATGATAGATGTTGTGGGGACGTTGGGGTGAGATTGGAAACGTATCATGGATTAGGGGACATCTGACCTGCGCTTCTGTCTGTGCTGGGCACAGTAAGTGCCCCCCTGGTTTGTTTTTGCTTCTGTTCTCATTTGACTTCACAAAGACTTGCAGCGCTTGCATGCCACACTTTAGCCTGGGCTCTGATAGGTCTGGAGAATGATAGGAATTGCACTGTGGGTGTTGGTGGGTGGGCCTTCACACACGAAGCCTCTAAGGACAGTCAGCTTCCTCCCACCTGCCTCCAGAGGTCCCCACTCTTCTTGCCCTCTGCGTATATACAGGCACCATCTAAAACACGGACGTTTCAGGCAGAGGGCAAGGCCCGCCACACCTCCACCATGACGCCCCAAGTGCTGGTGAACTGGCTCAGGTTTCTCCAGGTTTCAGTTTCCATGAACGGGTGAAGACTTGGAAGCCTACCCCAGAATCTACCACTGTAGACAGGGCTGGAAGACTGGGTGAAGGATGCTCGGAGACGCAACGAGGTCAGTCTTCGAGTGGACGGGTGGGCTTTGTTCAGGAATCTTGGGGGCTGTGTGTTAGGGTTCTCCCCTGGTTCCCTGGAGCACTGTGCCCTGCTTTTGTTCTGTCACCTGCTGTTGTGGCAAAGCCTGAAGGACAGCTGTGGTAGGGAGGAAGGCCTAGCATGTAAATAGCTCCTTCCTTGCTCTGCCAGAGAGGAAGAAGCTGGGTGGAGGGGATGTTCCTGCCATCCTGTCAAAGCTGAAATACCAACTAGGGAGATTCCAGCTCTCTGTTTTCATGTAGGCTTTGCTTAATGTTTTTTCCAGTCCCTAGAATTTCAAGATGGACTTTCTGAGGTGCTAGTTAGAGAAATGAGAGCTGGAGAAAAGGTTGGGAACATAGCTTCCTTTTGGAGAATGCTTGTCTTCCTCATCCTTTTTAGTTCTGAGGGAATTTTAATGCCGATGCAGGATGTCCAGACTTGCTGTAAACCAGAAATAAGGAGGTAAAAGAAAATGTTAGAGTAATTACTCAGTCCGGCCTTCCGGTAAGGTGAAGGACAGTGAAACTCTTACCTTTCCAGGTTACTCTGGCACTAGAGTTGCGCTGACGGAAGCCAGGCAGAGTCCTGATGAGTCCTAAAGTGATTGCTGGAAGCCTGTGCCCCAGCCGCTTTACCTGGTATTGATGATTCCCCCCTTGCAGCTCCTGTGGACTTAGCCAGTCATCTTGCTACTGAATTATGCAAAGTCGGGTATTAATGTGTATTCAGTTCATGTGGTCACTCCAGCCAGCTCCTCAAGTCTTTCCTTGGCCAAATGCCGAGAGCTCTATAAGTAAACTTTTAGATCTGCCATAGATTTGCTTTGTCATTGGGGCAAATCACTTTTGGATTTTTAATGTCACCTATCTTATGATGATTGTCTTGTGTGACAATTTAAAAGTAACCTTGAAAACTGTATCTCTTAGATTCTCCAGGCCCGACCAACTTTCTGCCTTCTGCTTCATTGTCAGGCGTAATTTTTGGCTTTGAAAATGAGGCCATTGTACAGGTGTGGTGACAAGAAATAATGACTTGTAGCTCTTTGTTTGGCACATGCTGTATTTTATAAATGGCAAGTGCAATTCGAACATACCATGTACATGATGTGTAGAAATATGCGCCCAGCATGCAGTGTACCAAGTTAGTTAACATATGTGTCACTATGTATATGACTGTTTCATGTTGGTGATATTTAGAGCCTACTTTGTAGTGATTTTCAGAAATACAGTGCGTTGCCACTGATTACAACCACGTATTGTAAAATAGAGCTCTTGCATCTTGCTCCTCCTAACTAATATTTTGTATCCTGTGACCAACTGCTCCTCCTGCCCCTCACCTCTCCCTGACCTCTGGCAGCTACTGTTCGATGCTATGCTCCCAGCCCACTCTCCAGATTCTATGCCTTATGGTCCAGCGATCCTTCCTGGTTCATTTGTTCCCTGTGCATATTTCCTCTCCTTTTTCCTTGTTAAAATTGTTCTAAAAGTAGCCATCCATGGTAGTGCACTCCTATAATCCCAGCACTTCGGGAGGCTGAGGCAGGAGGATCAGGAGGGCTACGTAGCAAAACCTTGTCTCAGAAAACCAAACATAAATGAATAGTAAAAACACAACACGGATACTATTATATTGTAAATCTTCTAAGTGGCGCGGTAGGGTGCAAGTGGAGCTTGGCAGACTCTGTTCCCCATTTTGCAGTGCCCCCGACACCTGTTTCTTTGTCCAGAGTAGCCACTGAGGGGCACAGTGAGCACTGTAGCCCCGTCCTTTCTTCAGCGATTTTATAGAGAGGAGCTCGTACTCTGCTGCCTGGCAACTTCTCCAGCCCCGCAGGTCGGGACGCAGAGTGACGGCCTCTTTGTTGTTTGTTGTTGCTCATGGTGACGTAGTGTTTCACCTCACTGTGAGGGCTGCGCCGCATTCTGAGTACTCGCCTGTCAGCGTCAAGGGACGAGCCCACCCTCCATCCACGCGGTCCTGTGCAGGCACGTGTCCCTGAGCACATGGACAAATGTTTCTGTTGGAGAGCTGCCTGGGAGTGGAAGTGCTGGCGCACGGCAAGAGCTATTTCTAGTTTTGCAAGATGCTGCCCGGCTGTGGTCCCAGAGGAGCCGGCCAGCTGAGGCTCGGGCCGGTGGTGTGTTAACAGTGCTTGTTTGCAAACCCTTGATAATGTCGTGATTTCCACTGTACCCGTGTGACAGGTGAGAAGTGGCATTTGACTATTGTGATTTGTGTCTCTGTGGATCTAAACTTGTCCATTTCTGCTCTTCAAGAGTTTCTTAACAATGTCACGTTCTCAGTCCTTTCATGATATCATTTCGTATTCTGTTTTTGGCTAAATTAATCTATCCATATTTCTCGGGGTAGGTTAGACCACTGTATTTTTTTGGGGGGGGGAGGGTCTACAAGTGTTTAGGGTTTCACTACTAGATTGGACTCATAGTGATCCACCTGTTTACAGCCTCGCAAGAGCTGGGATTACAGGTGCATGCAACTGCGCCATTTCAATTTCTGTCTCAGTGCGCCCCAGGGGCGGGGCCAGCAGGGCAGGCCCAGGGATTGAACCCCTGGCCCCCACGCCTTTAATCTGCTGAGTTATTTGGCTGGCCCAGGTTACTGTATTTTTTTCCCCATCATTTTATAAAACTTCAATCAGAGAGGAAATGTACTTGTATATGTAATCTACTGTTCTGATAAATTTTTCTTAAGATTCTTTCTGAATTACTATTATATAGTATTCATAAATTTGATTTTTTTCTCTTTAATATTTATTTTAATTTCTTATTGCAGAGCAATACAACTGGCATATGCTGTTGTGCCCTTTGTGTCGTAGTTCTAATCACTCTCTGTTGCTGAGTATTTCTGAAATGTTCTTGATGTTAGTGCTGCCTCTGGCATCTGAGCTTATTAAAGCTCTGGGCTGGGATGATTTTACTGATGATTCTTTGTAATTTTAGTGCTTTATGTCAATGATTCCTGAATGTAGAAATGAGACAGCTGCCTAGCTGATCTGTTACCGAAACCTAATGTTGATACTAACCGTACTTACAGCAAAAAAAAACAAAAAAAAACAAAAGCTAAACCAGCCTCGCTTAGGAACATAGGGTAGGGTAGGCTAAATGCACAGGAATTCCCAAATGATATTCCCAGGGAGATTTCATCAAGGCGATGATAGGTAACAGCCAAGTAAAGTTGATTCCGAGAATGAAAGAAGGGCCCAGCACAAGAGCCCATTAAGAAACCTATTGATAATGTATTTGGGTCACTAAATGTGAAACATGGATTAGCTTCACTGATGCAGAAAGTGCACTTAAATTAAACAAGTGCATAGCTGTCATAGTGCCTTAAAAAAGAAAGGGGCTGGGTGTGGCTGAATGGTGGAGCGGCGCCCAGCCTGCGCGGGGCCTGGCTTCCAGCCACAGCCCGCGATCAGTCCATCATTCAATCTAGTGAAAGATAAAAAGCAGGGGAAAATACTTCATCAGTACTTTACAGAGTGCGTACCAAAGCCATCAGAAGTGTTCTTTTTAGAAAGACAAACTTGTCACCTGCTAAATATTTTAGACTCTGACCAATGCAGTGAGGTATAAGACAGGAATAAGCGAAGGCTTTGGTAATTAAAGTGATACAACTACTTCGTGTGTTTCTGAACCAAATAAAACTTTCAGATGGTTCTGTTAGTTTATCACACACACAAGGGAGGCATTCCTTCCTCGGTGTCCTTGAGGAACTTCGTCACAGACGCTGCAGCCCTCCCGTTCTCAGGCTGTCATATACAGTAGATATTTGGATACTACCTACACACATTTTCCTGTGTGTGTATTAATAATCTTTCTCTAGATCGCTTCTGACACCCAGGACAGTGTCAGTGCTGTGTAAAGGGTTGTGCCCCAGTGTTGGGGGAAGAGTGACAGAGGGCACAGGTCTGTGTGTGCTCATACTGGCGCTTCTCTGTTCTGTCCCATGGCTATGGAGGGCTGGTGGCATCCATAAAGGAAGGGCACACTGATCACTGTGCCTTCACGCATGTGCCCTGGTGCATGTGTGGTCAGTGCCAAGGTATCTCTCTGGAGCCATCTGGCACCAGCAGGGCATGGGTGTTCAGTACCTGCCTCCACTGAGGGGTTGTTGATGACCTTCAGTGGACTGGGAGCACACTGAGGTGTCTCAGAGAGCCAGTAGTGAAGGTGCTGACGTGCAGCAGGGTGCCGAGACATCGCTCCCCAGGGGCACTGCGGTCTGCGTGCCCTGCCTTGCAGGCGGTCCTGGGCCCTCCTTGCTGCACGTCCCTGCGTCCACCCCCTGGGTGTCCTTCGGAGCTGTTCCCTAGAAGCCTCTCACTGGCTCAGCCTTTCCCAGGGGCCAGCCCGCCCCACCTTTGTTCTGTGACTTCATTCTGTGAACTCGTCTCTCTTCTTCCCCCATAGCATGTGGAGAGGGCCAAACGTGAACTGCGTTGACAGCACTGGTTACACACCGCTGCACCACGCCGCTCTGAACGGCCACAAGTGAGTAGAGCGCTTTGCTTTGTCCCTGCCCACAGACGCCCATACCCCTGGCTGTCCCTCTTGCTCCCTGGAAGTGTTGACTAGGATGGCTCAGAGGAAGAGAAAAATTAAATTCAGTTTTTGTTTTTTTTTTAGTGTAGGGTCTACAGGGTCTCACTGTGCAGATCGGGCTTGGAGTGATCCTGCTGTTTTCAGCTTCCCAA
Source organism: Myocastor coypus (assembly GCA_004027025.1). NCBI lineage: Eukaryota > Metazoa > Chordata > Mammalia > Rodentia > Myocastoridae > Myocastor > Myocastor coypus. The sequence goes on along the minus strand of PVJA010046072.1, from coordinate 6,296 downwards.
GCACGCATACCACCACACCCAGTCTCAGGCATGATTCAGTGTGCCTAGAGGGTGGGGCCAACAGGGCAGGCTGGGGATCAAACCTCTGACCCCTGCATCTGCCTAAGCAGGCACTTCAATCTGCTAAGTGGCCAGCCCTCCTGAGTTTGTCTTTAGTGCATAGTTTAAACATCATTTCCTACCCATCCCCGCAACTGTTTAGCCAAAGTTGAATTTTACCTTTTCCCTTCTTGTCCTTTCCTCTGATACAGTATTGTGTTGTCACGTAGGATGTAAGAATGAGGATCCAGTTTAGGGCTGGAATCCGGCATGATTAACCCTTAGATAAATATGAAAATAGACTGAGCAGTCCTGAGCAGCTTGCCTTCTGTTAGAGCAGTTGTTTTCTGGCTCTCTTTACCGGCTGTTCCTTCGCCATAACATCAGCCTGTTGAACAAAAACCACTTTAAAGGGAAAAGTGCCTAGAGCACGTGGCCTGCCCGTTCCTCTCACGTCCGGAATTGGGTCTCCCTTGGGCAGAAGGTCTTGAAGGAAGGTAGAGGCCTCCAGGGGAGGGTTGTGTGGTGGCTGGATCTGGGGCAGCTGTCCTGTGTCACCTGATCAGGTCTCCCTAGTGTGAAGAATGGACTCCAAAGTATAACAAAGCAGGGGTTATTCAAGAGTGTTTGAAGCAAATATTACAGGAGACGAGCAGCAGAAGTTTCATTTTCAGACCAGGCATGGTGGTGCATGCCTATAATCCCAGCACTCAGGAGAATGAGGCAGGATCCCTGCAAGTTCAAGGCCAGCCTGAACTGCAGAGAGGTTGAAACCAGGACTCGCACGTGCCACATACATCCTCTGCCTCTGAGCCACACCGCAACCCCTCATTTTAGATTTTTCAAAACAAGAAGCAGGCCCACGTTAGGCTTTAGTTTTCCACATTACTTGTCCAGTATTTGGTCCAGCTGCATTGACTCCACAAAGAGAGATCACAGGTTTTTTTTTTTGCCAGCTCAGCTTGCCCTGGGGGTGGGGCTGGCAAAGCATGTGGTGCCAGAGATCAAACCATGGTCCCTGCGGTTGCCTAAGCTTGCCTAAGCAGGTGCTTTAGACTGCTGAATTATCTCGCCAGCCCTAGAGACCACAATTATTTCCTTCAACATTAAGCTTTCTAAAGTATATTAAGTGTGATCGCTATGTCTTTTCTATACTCACCTTAAAGCTGGAATAGAAATCCCTAGAGACTACCCCCTCCTTAAGCAGTGGGATCAACTGAATTAAAGTAAATCTTGAACTCAAAGGATTGTAGTGAACTTCATCTCCTGTGGGGTGTTTATATATGGGGAGGACTTTCTTTGGCCTATGTGTGTGGTGATAATGAACACTGGTGTCTGTTTAATTAATGGTGTCACCAAGAAGACAGCCACATCCCTTTTTCTGGAGCTATCAAACAATACCATGTGTGTCTGGCTTACATTTGCAACAACTTTGAATTCTGCTTCGCCTGTTTGCTTTGGTCTCCCACACCCTTACACCGTATGAATAATGCAGTGAACATTGACATTTGTCTTGTTTAACTTTTTATGTAAATTCTGTCCCAGACTGCTGTTTAAATACCGCAAATGCGGAGCTACTGCCCAACAGAGAGGCAGTGAGTTGGTGTGGCACAGCTCAGGATGGTGGCCACCTAGCACCTGCGGAGGCAGCTCATGGAGCGGAGGGTAAAGCCAGGCAGGGTGGCAGAGGGCAGCCCTGGGAAAGCCCACTACGAGAGGGCTTCGTGCTGCGCAAATAGAAGGAAAGACTTCCGGGTTGTGCAGACTTGTGATTGATGTTTGCCTTCCAGGGACGTGGTCGAGGTTCTCCTGCGGAACGATGCCCTGACCAATGTGGCTGACTCTAAAGGCTGTTACCCCCTGCACTTGGCAGCCTGGAAAGGAGATGCCCAGATAGTGCGCCTGCTCATCCACCAGGGGCCCTCGCACACCAGAGTCAACGAACAGGTCGGAAGCGGGGAGGCGTTCCCCCTCCTGCACTCAGCCACGCACGGCTGCTGCCGGCCCCGCCACCCGTTCTCCTCTAGCTTGCAGGGCACGGGTCCCAGGGAGCCAGCAGCGCCTCTGCAGCCAGTGTGCCCCCTTGCCTGTCCTCCTGCTCATCCCACGGGCGGGAAATCTTGTGTGTGAGGCTGCATCCTGCATGCATCTGACTCCTGCAGGTGTGAATAGTGGTGCAGTTGTTACTCACTATAATAACATACACGCGGCATTTGAAATAATGCCAAACCTTCAGAATTGCAGTCGACTTCAGACTGGCCGGCTTAATTAATTGGAAATTATGCTTATGCTACAGGCCTGGCAGCACAGCTCTCCCAGTGTTTGTTAGGCCTGCGTGAGCATCTTGTTATTTTTTGTACATCTGAAGGTGCAGTAATAGAAATACTTGTGTTCCTGCAGAAAAATGAATTCAGAAATCAGAAAGGTTTGAATGGAGGCCAGAGGTGATTTAGTGGGATGAAGGTCATTTCCAGGATAGCCTTAGGGTTAGCTTCAGTGTCCGCATACTTTGTAAAAGGAGAGAGAAGTTTTAGAAAATAAATGAGGCAACATATTAAACAAAGAAAAACCTTAAAGTGGCCCTGGATTTAAGTACTCTTAGAATATACCTTCTCTTTCCCCTCATTCACTGGGGAAGCACCACTGGAATTATACACGCGTGAGCCAGGCCTCTCTCACACCTTCCTCCCTGGGGCGGCTGAGGCCGTGTGGTTGCTGTGGGGAGCTGGCCCTGCGCTCCATGACAAGCGGTCTCCCGTGTCTGAGGTGCTGAGCAGCAGCCGGTGCCTCTTGTGGTGCTTGGATGAGGAAGCTGCTGCTCTTTCTTAGTAAGCTTACAACCATTTTCCTTATAACTTCAGTGAGAGGAGATTGTTAAATTACCTGTAGGATTAGTGCAAGGTTTACCCACCCAGAAGCAGGAAACCGGCCTGGCCAATCCGTCTGTCAGCAAGACCCGCGACAGACCTAGTGAACCGTTCTGTGAAAAGCAGATTCTGTGAAGGGTGGCTGCTCTCTGAGGCACAAGAAAACCAGAGGTCTCAGGTAGCTCTCTCCGGAGCTCGGCTGTATGGAGCCGTTAATCCACTCGCATTCCCTTTTGGGGCTCTGTTTTCTGGGTAGGAAGCGGCAGGCACGGTCGTCAGTAAGGGTGTCCATTCGTAACATTTGCCCGAAAATCGCCTCTTTGGAGGCTAGATGCGCATGCTCCTGACTGAAGTGATAGTGTCTCTTCTTTGAAGAAGAAGAAGCACAAGGAAGCTTGCTTGTGACTAATGGTCTTCAGTAGTGGACATTCTGGTCACCTGTCAAAGTCTTCTTTTAAGCGATCCCCAGCAACCACTTCTGACGTTGTCGTTGCCCACTCTTGCCTTGGGGCATAGCTGCTTGGATTTTTGGGCCACCCGAGTGTACTCGCCTCTCTGGCTCTTGGCTGCTGCGCTTGGAGTTCACGCTGATAGGCAGGCCACGTGCCCAGGGCTCTGAGTACAGGCAGGCAGGCGGGTGGGTGGGTGCGGCGGGGGCCGGGCAGGATGTCGGCTGCAGCTCGAGGATCCTTGGGTCTGGGTAGTTACAAGTGTGCCATTGATTTATTTAAAAACTATTAATGTGGCTCCAGTTGGATTCTTAGATGGGGCATAGAGGTGAGGGCCCCGGAGGTTGTGTTCCCCATTACCTTCCCTGCTGGGTACCGAGGGGCAGGTGCGAGTTGTTCTCGCACTGCAACCTCTCGGGGCTGGGTTTTGCTTTGATATATTTCATCCATTTTATCATCATGTTTTCTTTTCCTCTCCTTTTTGTAGAACGCTCTTGAGATCAAAGCACTCAAAAAGTGCGGCCCCTTTGACCCTTATATCAATGCCAAGGTGTGTACGCGCCACCAGATGTCGCTGCCTCGTTTCTTGCGCTTCACCTCTGCCCTGGGCCCCTCTGGCTCCCGCTCTCAGCTGCCCTGGCCCCGCCTCACCCTTCCTGCTGCACTTCGGCCCATCTGCTTTTGGCTTCTCTGAGACTGGGAAAAGGCCGCTGTGGTGGTTTAGGGGTGATTTTTAAAACCCATAGTAATTCTGGAAAGGTTGGAAACATCACAAACAGTGAAAAACAGATGAGCAAAGAAAGAAACAGTGGAAATGGAGAAATTGAAGAGAAGACATTATATGTTTAACTTAATTTCTAAAATCATTAATTTAAAAAAAAATAGTCCTATAAATTTGCTTACTTTTAAATAAGTGCAGAAAAGTGATTAAATTATATTTCCTGGAATCAAAAAACTCATTTTAGTCTGCCTTCCAGGTTTCTTCTGCAGTGGGGTCTAATCTTTCTTCAGGTTTCAGTAGCCTGTGGATGTGCAGGGAAGGATAAGCGACTCCGCTGTGTTTCCTCACAAGCTGTCTCTCACCGCTGTCCTCTCATTTCTCATACTTGCTCGCACAGTGCCCTGAAGCCTCAGAACAACCCCCAGCTCAGCACCTCTTTGTGCTCCTCACTTCAGACCCATGGAAGGCTCTGAGCAGAAGAGCAAGGTTGCAGGGCCAGCAGGGCTTTGCCAGGCAGGGTGGAGGGCAGGGCCGGACAGTGGCCTGGGGGCGCGCTGGTGGCCCCCAGCCCTCACCACCGAGCTTATTACTGGGCTGGGGCAGCCTTGCTGCTCAGCAGTCTTGCCTGCTGGATTTGTGCCCAGAGGTTTGGTTCAGATGAAGTTTGCTTTTTGACAGCGATCTGGAGTTGGGCAGAAATGCCCCTGGGTCCGCATTGGCTGCTTTCTTACTGCCTTCCAGATATAAGGCAAGGATTTTGTGCTTCTCTTGGAGAAGACTGATTCTGCAAACGCAGCCCCTGCCCCACAGTGACGTGGGGCCTCAGATGATGTGCTGTGCCCTGGCCCTGTGGGCTTAATGGTGGAGGAGCAGTCGACCTAGGGTCTGGAGTAGTGGGCTCTATTCAGACACTACGCTACTCGTCTTCTCTTTAGCTCGTATTACTGAATGGGAGCGTGCTCTATTTTGTTGACATTTTGATGAGGGCACAGAGAGTGGTAGAGAGCAAACTCAGATTGTGTGCGGCCTTTTCATCGCCCAAGCTCGAGCGCTGGCTGCCACATTCCAGTGTTGCTGTTGAGCATGTTGTTAAACTCTGGAATTGGTTTCCTCTTCTGTGAAATGCATCTTACCACTTACCATACGGGATGGTTGAAAGGCACCCGCTCCCCTACCAGGCATTGCATTCAGGGCCTCACGCATGGTAGGTCAGTGGTTTCCACAGTCCTTATCTTCTGAGACAGCGCCTCACTGCGTTTCCTCAGCTTGACCTACGTTTGTAATGCTTCTGTCTCAGTCTCTCCATTAGCTAGATTGCCTGCACGTGCACTGTGCCTGGCTTTTGCTTTATCTTTTTAGTAAGATAATGCAGGCATGGTGGTGTACATTTATAATCCCAGTACCCTGGGAGATGGAGGCAGGACTCTTCTAAGTTCAAGCCCAATCTAATTTAGCAAAACACTCTCAAAATAAAAAAATAAAAAGGACTAAGGATGTACCTCAATCCCCAGTATCAATAATAACCATAATAATAAGGTAATGATGATACATAAAATAAATCTCTGGTAACCACTGGTATTTGTTTATTTATTTATTTTTATGGCCGGCTCAGCCTGCCCTGAGGGCAGGGCTGGCGCAGCATGTGGTGCCGGGGATCGAACCGCGGTCCCTGCAGCCGCCTAAGCTTTCCTAAGCAGGTGCTTTAGACCACTGAGCCATCCTGCCAGGCCCTAACCAGTGGTATTTGAGTCCCTAATTTTAAAAATTTTATACAGTTATTTCTCAAAAGCCATTTTGGAGCCTGTGTTTGTGAACCTGTGTTTGTTACTAGTCAGTGCTATTTAATGAAACTGTTCAGTTAGGTTAGTCGGGGTTTTGTGGGGTGGGGCTTGTGGCTATTGTTTTCTTTGCCAATGATTTCATTGGTTTATAAAGTTTTGGTCAAAGGGTACAACTTTGGGGGTTTTGTTGTCATTTGACACAAGGTCTCACTATATAGTTCTGGGCTGGCCTTGAATTCACACTCACCTTCCTGCCTCAGCCTCCTGAGTGCTGAGATTACATGTGCACACCACCACACCCAGCTCTTGACTTTTGTTCTTTTTTTTTTTTGGCGGGACTGGGGTTCAAACTCATGACCTTGCACTTGCCAGGCAGGCACTTGTGCTCCAGAGCTATATCCCCAGCCTTGACTTTGGTTCTTTTTTTTTTTTTTTTTTT
>PVJA010046071.1:0-15351 GCA_004027025.1 Myocastor coypus | reverse complement strand
GTCCCTGAAGCCGCCCAAGCTTCCCCAAGCAGGCGCTTTGGACCACTGAGCCATCCCACCGGGCCCCTAAACAAAGAATTTTTTTTTTTTTTTTTTTGTGGGACCAGGGTTCGAACTCACGACCTTGCACTTGCCCAGCAGGCACTTGTGCCTCAGAGCTATCTCCCCAGCCCCCATCCTCTATTTCTTTAAGATTTCTTTAAGCTGAGGATATTGGGTGCTTTATCCTGTGGGTGGGAAAGTGATGAGTACAAAGGGTAAACAATTGACATACACTAGAAAAATTTCTAGTCATGCCAGTTATACAGTCAACTGTATATCCATTCAAGGGACTAAACATAGATTTACACTAGCTGGAACCAACTATGGAGGCTAGAATCTGGGTAGTTCTATCTGGGGTTCTGGGGTATTGCAATGCAGCTGCATGCAACGTAGAGGGTTCTCCACACTTGAGGGTCCTGTGAGGTGAAGCCCTAAGCACAGGAATGTTGGAACCTACCACTTAGGTGACATGTGACTTTGTAATTCAACTCAGTTCCTGTCCTGGAATTTTAAGGCAATAGGCAAGCATTTAATCTCCTCTCAAAGATCATTAGGACAAGAGGCCTACAGGGACTTGTGAAGAGAGAGAGAGGAGGCAAAATAATGTAGAAAAGTATAACAGAAATCCAACCTCAGGGAAGGGAGAGCTTGGGGAAAGCCCAGGTCAAGTTCTTTTTTTTTAATTTTTCAAATTTATTTTTAATTGTTTTTATAATAATTAATATTGCATAATGTTGTCTTCATCATAGTTGTTCAGGGTACAAGATTCAGACATAATTTCTTGTCTAAGCATCATTAGTATAGATCTTTCTTTTCATCACACAAAGAGAAAGTAGCAGTATATTTAGTCCAGTAGTCCATAACAGTAGTGGATTATCAGTTCACCTGGCATTATTGGGGGCTGTTGACTTGAACCTTTTACAACTCAGTCATATAAAAGGCTTTCCTTTTTATACTTTGTGGTTAGACTTTTCTGCCGGATGGTTAAGACCAAGATAAAGCAAGACCTACATTACAAAAAAATGTAACTTTTGTATCTGACAAGGTCAGTCAGGTCCCCTCAGGATTTACCCTGAAACCACATATTGCGGTTTGCAGAACTTTTGTCAGTGTTGGTCATCTGGATACATCATGGCCAGGCAAATTTCTTGGATGCAGACAATTTGATGTGATTCAGGCAACTGCTGACAGAGCACACGAAGAAGCTAGGGACTGCCCGATGTGCCTGTTTTGTGCCTGTAAGTTTTCAGCACCTGAAGTTCAGGGACATTCTGGTTGGATCAGCTTACGAGTGAGAGGTGAAAAGCGAATGACATAGGGACTCGATGGTAAGATCATGGCACAGAACTCCTAGCCTCAATCCAGGGTTACACATCCACACAGAAAAGTGCCTGCCTCTGGGGGTGCTCTGTGGCATTTTCCTACATAAGCATAATAAAAAGCCTTTCCAATGTGTGTGTGTGTGTGTGTGAGGTGGGGTGCTTCTAGACTGCTTGCATTCAAAGAGGAGACTGAAGAGAAATGCAGTCTATTTCTTTTACATTAAAGCCTCTCTTCCTATTTACAATTGGAAATGAGAAATGCCAAGGCATGAGGAGAAACTGGCCAGACCGTTCCTATTAGCTTGCTTTGTAAGGAAGACAGGGTTGAGGAATATAGTTTTACACTTCTGCTTTTAGTGTCTTTGTTTCAATTTTCTATTTACAGTATGATTTTATATGATTACATTTATGAAATCTGCACTAAAATCTGCATGAAGTTCTTGGCAACCCCCAAACTAGTCTTGTTAGTCAACTGCAAAAGCCAGCATGCATGTCATTTTCCAAAACATAGCTCTCAGGCAGAAAGATGGATGAAATGGAACACCTGTTGCAGGCCACATGGCTGAGGACCACTAATCCGTAATCATGTTTGGTGAGCATTCCTGCCAATAAACCTGAGAGAAGATGGCCAGGTTATGTTAAGCAAAATGAAAGATCACCCCCAGACACCTGTATAACCTGGACCTGGCTCAAGAATGGGAGGAAGAGTAGGTGGAGCTATGAATACTGATGCACAAGTTTAATTTTAAAGAAATTGTGTAGGCAGATTCAGCCCTCCTTGGGAATGTCTGCAAAACGAATCTGTGACTCAGCAAAGGTTTTATAGAAGTAGAAAAAAATGGCAAAGCTCTTTCTCTTCTGGGCTGCCTTTGTCTTTAGTTTGCGTCAGCCTCTCTGGGATAGAGTAACACACATTTCTGTAGGACTTGGGAGATGGCAGTCTCAACAACACAGACTTAAAGACACCCATATTTAAATAGATCACCTCAATTAGTTTTCATAGATCATTTTTCCAAAGGCTGTCTACGTCATTCTTTTCCCTCCTTGCCTCAAGCACCTATAGAAATCGTTCTGTTGGTGACTCAAAAATGGTGACTGCAAACTAACCCTGAACTCTCCAATGCATTTAATCTGGTGTGTTTGCTGGGCACTATAAATTAAGTGCAAGTCAGCCTGCTGTTCTAAGTATGATGGTACAGGAGACCTTGTCCACTCCCTCCTCAGACACAGGACACCAAAGACCAAAAAAAACCCAGCCATCCAGCCATGCTGGCCTCGCCCGAGGACAGCTGAACCAGACACAGAAACCAGATGTAATGGCGCACAGATACTCCCAGAGCTGGGGAGCCTCAAACAGTAGTATTGCTATGAGTTTGAGCTGCACAGTGATTCCCTGTACCAAATACATAAATTAAAAAAAAATAACAGCAATTCAAAGAATACATGCTGAAGAAGGTAAGAAAGATGCTGTTCAAGTATGACTAGAGTATTTGCCTTGGGGATCAGTTCATGCTGCTGGGAGAAGTCATGCATGGATTGGACAGGCAGCAGTACAGAAGACGCAAGCTCCAAATACAGAGAAAAGTGTGAGCAAGAGCACAGAGGTGGCTCATAGAGGGGACACGTCATCACGGCCCTCACATGAGACATGCCTGCCTGACACGTCTGCGGCTGAGCTCAGGTCTGGGGGTGAGGTGGGACCCAGTGGGCAATAATCATCCAGTCATCCTAGTCAGCTTGATGCCACTGGGAGGACAGATGTGCAAGAACAAAAACACAGGAAGAGATGGAACAATAAACCTTTTAGCATTTGTCACTCATCACATGTGTAATGCAGGATTTTCTTTTCTGTAAGCATTTACTGTTACTGGCATGTTCACATTGATAGGTAAGCAGCTTTGCTGCATTGTGGACTTAGGGCAGCCTCCCTTTGCGATGACCTAGAATGACTCTCCTGATATGACCAGGATGTCATAATTATGCTATCAACCTTGCCATCACCAGATGGAACATTCTTGTAATATGTGGAGCGCATTCTGCCCGTGTATGGCTAATAACATCATGCTAATTGTGAAAGAGATTTGATCCCCGTGTGGGCAAAAAAGGAAGACTTCTGAAAGGCATTGCCTGGGTGAGGAGCATTTCCTCTGAAAGCCATTCCAAACGAGCTGTGTCATCCAGCAAGTTGTGACAACTAGCGCACGAGAGAATTTTCATCACTGGATTTTGTTTTAGAAAGAAATGTACTGTTTTGCAGAATTCCTAGGACGCTTTGCAAAATCGGGTGTGTGTTTTGTTTTGTTTGGAGTGGAGCAGAGGGGGTCATGCGTTTCAATAGGAAACACTGCCCTGGGACTCCTCCATGTCCACGAATGTAGAACAGGAGTGCTGCTCCGAGTGACGGCCCTGTGTGGGCCTGCGTTGCTACCCAGACACAACACAGTGTAGGCAAGCAGGGCATGCGGGAACCCCTGGCTGGGGTCCCGTCATGGCGTGGGGTACAGGACAGGGTCTTTCTGACATGTTGTGGCACTTGGTGACCTCCTCCCAACTGCCCAGCCCCCCAGATCTAGGTGATTCCTCTCTTTATTACACTGCACCTGCAGACCTCCCTGAAGGTGGGATCTGCTGGCCACTTTGCTTCTGGAGTTCCGTGCCAAGTACAGTACTGCACATTTGGGTAACACTGAATGGACTCATAGACACGTTCAATGAGGATGATAACCACCAGAAGGGGTGAATCCAAAGGGAGAGCCTAGGGACCAGGCAGAACTGCTCAGTATCAAAGACAGAAGGCAGGAGACTGTTTCTGCCTCTACCTGATGAATGAAGGATATAACCTTCACAGATGAACACAGGCCCTAGGCCTGGAGGGACAAGGTGCCAGGGGCTGGGCTAGAGGCGTGGAGGGAGAGGGCTGAAAGTCCCTGTTTCCCAGGTTCTACTAGATATTTTGAGTGTACTAAGGACAAAACAGGGCTACAGGAAGACTTCTCTTTTCAATGGCTGGAGCTTCTCATCCTCTGCAACATTCTACAAAAGAGTAGACCAGGCCTGATGATCATGAGGAATATTTCAGTTAAAAGAGAATAATGATCCTTGTGTTCCTCTAACTCAAATGGATGCATTTTGTGCTTCATAACTTCCTAGCACTTGTGAGCATCATTCTCAAGTTTGGAGTGTATGTGTTTCCTTGGACACTGAAACTGCTGGCAGGTTAAGGGGTTAGTGTAGTGGCACACGCCCGTACTCCTGGAGTACACCCCATTTCACCAGCACCTTGCATCACTTGTGTGCCCAGACTGTCCCCACAGGCATATGGAACCACTGTCAAGCTCTGCAGGGTGACCAAGCCCAGCAGGTGCAGGGACACATGTGTGGAAAGGTGTGCACAGGTGAGAGGGTGGGCTATGTCTACAGAGGAGCCCAGGGAAGCTTCACTGTCTAGCGAGTAGAGAGCGTGAAGGCAATAGAGCAGAACACAGAACACACTGAGGGGCGAGGCCCGGACTCTTACGGAATGGCTGCGTGGGTGTTGGGCGAGGAGCTGGCCCCTGGGGCCACTGCTGGGAAATACTACAGCAGGAGCATGGGTTCCTCCAGGAGAGCCTCGGATGCTTTGCTAAGGAGCTGTGTATGTGTGGAAGATCATGAAGAATAAGACAGTTTGCATGAGGCATCCTTGACCTGAGATACACATTTTTTTTTTTTTCTTTTCAGTACCAGGAATCAAACCCAAGGGTTTCCCACTGAGCTTCATCCCGCAGCAGCATATATACTTTAATTCTAAGACAGGGTCCCATTATGTCACCAAGTTGCCTAGTCTGCGCTTCCGTTGTGATCCTTATGCCCCAGTCTTGAAAAGTGCTGGGATTACAAGCACCAACCTGGCTAAAAGGCACATCCTGAACACACCCTTCAGCAGCCAGTGGGAGACGGGGCAGTGGTGTCAGTGGCATTATGGTTGGGACAATGGGCCAGATCTAGAGGAAACACTGAGCAGGGCACTGGACCATGTAGGGAAATGACCTTAAAGCCAATGGAGCTTAAATTAGGTCTGGGTGTTATTTATGGCTCTGAGGGCCAATGGCCTAACACTGCCTTCACATGATGTGTGTTTTCCATGAATTTCCAAAGGGAGATAGTCATAACTTTTCTTAGAATGACCTTATCCAAAGTCTAATCTGCCTTTGCCAATAAGTGTTTTGAACAAAGACTGAGGTCTGGAGAAATTAAAGGGCAATGACACTGGTCTTAGTTACTTTTTACTCGTTGCTGGGACAAATACGCGACACTCAAAATGAAGGAAGGAAAGGCTTATTTAGCTTACAGTTTGTGGAGGTTTCAGTTCACGCTCACATTCTGGGCTGGCACTGAGCTCCTCCAATGTGGCCTGGCTGTGGAGATCAAACTTCTCCTCCAAACACGAGGGCTTCTCCAAGGAAGCAGGGCTGGGCTGGGCCAGGCAGGAAGCAGCCAGGGCTGGGCTGCTTTGATCAAAGTCTTCCTCCACTCTTTTTATACACTTTTTGTGCTGAGTCACTCTGGGGTAGCCCGTCTGGCCCTACAGTGCAACCAATCACATCCCAGGGTAGGCCCCCAACATCCTGCAGGATGGGGCCCCCACAGCCAGAACAAGGGAGCACATTCAGCCAAGCTTCTTCAAGTTGACACCACGTATCAACTACCACAGCACCAGAGCACATCAGACAAAAAGAGGCTAAAAGAGGCAGGGCAGAGGCCCAGGAAGGGTGCTGCCTTTGAATCAAGGCCCTAAGCCCAAACACATAATGGTTTCTCAGGATGATCCAATGAAATTAAAGTCTAGAAAAGCTGTTCCAGTGAAAACATTCCCTTTTTTAAGTGATGCCATCATTCACAATATATCATTGTAAATGATTGTAATAATCATTGTAAATGATTCTGCTCTCAGTGTTCAATAAATCACCACAGTGCACATCCTTGCAGACCCTGTTGGACTGCAGAATTTCGAGGCTTTACTCCTGTCACTATGAAGCCAAGGTCCACTCAAAAACTCCTTGAGCGCAGGTTTGGGGTGGGAGTGGCGAGACAGAGACTGAAGAAGAGAGATAGCAGCTACAACAACATGGTGATGTCCCAGGACAGAAAGCACAAGCAGCCTACACCAGCATGCTTGGATGCACAAGTCTAGGATTTCTCACGACCCAGAAAACTTCCTCACACCTTCAAGGTCTTGGTTAATTCTAGAGTCATAGGAGAAGGTTGAATGAGATGTTCTATGAAGTTCCCTCTTGTTGTAAGATCCTCAGGTGCATATGGATAAAATTTTACCTAAAATTCACCCAAGGAATTTCACTTGTTATGAGTCTGACGGTGTCCTAAGGGACTCATACCTATACCGGACTCTATTAGAATTCAGTGTGCTGTTGCTATGCCACACCTCCAAGGAAATTTAACAGTGACGGAAACTTCGAGTCCCCTGGCCAGTTGTCTCCTTGCCTTCCGTCATCCCTTCTCCCAGTGATGGACTGCTAATCCTCCTCTATAGATCACAGATGTTGACAAGTTCAATTCTCAAATACAACGTTCAAAAAGTGGGGTGGCAGGTGGATTGAATGACCCCATTCCTCCCATCTCACATGTTACCAAGAATATATGTGAATGCTAGTTTTTCTCAGTGAATGACCATAAAAAGGGCGATCCAAGTATAGGGTGAAGGTTTACATTTTGAAAACAATTACAGTAAAAGACACATGGCCATGGAGTAACAAACTCCATGAAAATAGTCTGCCCAATTTTGAAAACACTGAGCCCATTGTTCTTGTCACTTTCTGAAGCAGCTCTGGAGATCCTCCTCCATGAAGGTCTTTATGAGTTGTGTTCAGAATTTGGTGAGTGCTGCAGCTGGATGCCCTTCAGGGCGAAGGCAAGCTCTTGACAATACCATACATCTTTATCCGCCATTTTCATTGGATGTGGCTCTGTGTAACTTCTGCCTCTTTCCCCAAGTCAAAGTGACCCTCTGGGGTCCATGTTTTGAGTCCACTTAGGACAGCAGAGCAGCCTAGATAGTGCAGCCAGAGACTCACAAAACAGGACTTTCAGAACTGCTTCTGATAGAGGCAAGACTGATGGGATCGGTGCCTTTCCAATAAGGGTTTCGAGGAGGCTTCAGAGTTCTTTATTGTGATATAGTTAAAAAATTTAAAGTCATCATGTTTTGCAGTCCGAAAGGTCCAAATGTCCCATTTTACACATAATGCATTAAAGACCCAAAACACATAACGAAACATCCCTGGCCAAGTGGAACCTTAAAGCCAAGTAAGTGAAAATGAGCTTCTTGTTAGCTAAATGCCATATCCCTGTGACATTTTAGTGTCCATTCCAAAGAATTGGTAGAAAGAGAAAATTTGATTGCTCATCTTCAAAGAATGGCACTTGGAAGTTTCTTCATATGAATAATATAAAGCTTCTATAATTTATTAACCTAACCACCTTTTTCACTCTAGTAAGGAGTTTTGTGAATTCTTCTTTAGTAGTAATTTTCTTGTCCACGTCCACCACGAGGTAGCATGTATATGTTACAAACATCACAGAACTGGCTTGGAATCCCCTGAGCATTTGTAGCAAGCCTAAAAGATTCCAAAACACTAGGCTACTGCTTTCTCATCTCCCAGTTGACCATTCGTTTCCCGCATTTCCTCTGTACTTCGAAGGCTCACTGTAGCAGATGTTGTCAGCATGCTGCACTCCCACAGTTAGAAAGCTTGCTGGGAACACCTGCCACTCTGTGGAGGGCTTTGTCTCCTAGCTGCAGGAGTACAGGAGAACAAATGCTGGAGAAACAAGAGTCACCACGCCAGTCCTCAGCCACTCAAAAATGTATTTCTGGGTCAGCTTCATGGAAATCTCAAGTGAAAATCAAGTACACTTCCTCATATCCACAGAATATGCTCAGATCATGGCATATTAGAACTGAAAGGCACTCATAGTTGTACTAGATAATCTAAAGAGTTAGATTGATTCCTGGTAGAAAAACAGATCCAAGCAGGCTGACCTCAAGGTCATCTAAGGACTCCATGGCAGACAGTGGGAACCCTGAGTCCTCCAGAATTCTTTTTGAGAGTGAGACGTATCTACGCACTTGTCCAGGACACTTTTGACTGATACACTTCTTGTAGAAGCCTATCATGGGATATTTATTTATTTATTTATTTATTTATTGGTGGGACTGGGGTTCAAACTCACGACCTTGCACTTGCCCAGCAGGCACTTGTGCCTCGGAGCCATCTCCCCAGCTCCCTTATTTATTTATTTATTGAATAGAAAATTTATTAGGAAAGAAAGCTTCTGTCCAAGAGGGGAACAGAAGGGGGACCCTAGTGGGTTGTCCTATCATGGGATTTAGACTGAAAAATAGCAAAAGTCCATGGTGATAAGTATAAAAGAACAAAAAGTATAAGGAGAATAACATTTTGTGTAGGAGACAGTGTTATCACTGTTAGCCAAAGAGACATGACTAATGTGTAGAAAACCGTTGAGCAGGAGCTAAAGTAACCTGTGAGCTTTTCCAACCTCAAATTCTTACTTTTCAGTATTTTCAATGTATGTAATTTATTAAAGTAAGATAAGGTTGTCCACCATTGGAATAAGAACCCCACAGAGGCCAGAACTCTTGAACACAAGACATGGCTTCTTCTTTATATTATACTTACTCTCAGTATTCAAGCCTGTGTCTTGTCTCAGTTTTGTTCTTGTATTATAATTTGGGACCCTGCCTGCCTTTGGATGCTGTGTGGCAATTGACAGCTGTTCCAGGAACGTGCAAACTGAACAAAACAAAACAGACACCACAAAAACCTTTGTAAAACAAGATTCCAGCCTATTTTTAAAGTGCACCATGAAGCTCATGTTTGTTTTAAATAAAATTAGAGCAAAGTATGCCTCAAAATAGTTTATAATACAATATAAATATTATTTTATGTGTGTTTGTTGTCATTTTTTCCAAACTTCCACATTCCTTTGGCTCAGGACTTCTCTGAGGGCTTGACATGCTGGCATCATTCGGTAATTTATCAACTAATAATAATTATAATACTTTTTTTTTTTTTTTTTGTGGGACCGGGGTTCAAACTCATGACCTTGCACTTGCCCAGCAGGCACTTGTGCCTCAGAGCCATCTCCCCAGCTCCGATAATTATAATACTTTTAAAGGGAAATAATATGAAAGGAACATGATCAAGATTTTTATTTGTTTTATTCCTCTATAGTTTCAAGTTTCAGGCAAACAAATAATGATGTTTGACTCTGGTCTTCATTTTGTTGTTATGAATAGGAAGAAACTTTTGAATTCATGTTCATGGTCAAAACATAGACTACTTTTATCCTGAGGCTCAGGTCAAACGGGGTTCTAAGACTGGGCTTGCTAGGTACAACAATGACTCATTCCAATCCTTATATGGCAGAAAGGACTCTGCAGATGGGGTGAAATTAAGGTTCTTGAGAAGAAGAAGTTATCCTGGGTTAGCCAAATGAACCAATGTCACCGGGCAGCTCCTTAGAAGAGGGAACTGAGAGGGCCCAGTGACAGAGGACAAGACAGTGGAAGCAGAAGTTGAGGCAGTTCTGCTGCGAGGAGGGGGCTGTGAGATCAGGTCCTGAGAAGATGGGGGAGACAAGGAAACAGATTTTCCCAGAGAGTTTCCCAATAGAACTATCGCTACCCACATCTTGACCTGATCCCTCAGAGATTGCTTTTGGTCTTCCAGCCCCCAGAACTGTGCATGGATACATTTGTGCTGCTTTAAGCCACAAAGTTTATGGTTATTTGTTGTAGCAGAAATAACAAATGAATGCAATGGAGATGCGTGTGCATTTTTGCTGGTCAATCTAGCAAGCAACTTATCCCCATGCTGAGTAACGCAATTCACCGAAGATCAGGGCAACAGAGGGAGTAGAAAGGGCAATGCTTGCTCCACACAGGCCCTAAATTCTAACTCTGGTCCTGCCGTTTCCCATACCTTTGGGCAAATTACTTCACTTCTTGGAGCTCAAACTGCCTCACAGAGGTAGTGGCTGTTTACAGAAGAGCAGCCCCATTACACTAGCAGTGAATCACCCAGATGGAGCAAAGCCATGTGTAAGTTATGAAATTTAAATGAGATAGAGTGCGTGAGCTGCCCCTGTGTAGTGTTTCTTATACAGTAGGTGTTTAGTGGAGGTCAATGTCATTACATCATCTCTACCTCAGGCACCCAGGATGTGTTCTAAAATTCAGGTGCATAGATCTACCCTCCTCCTTAATTGGACTAATATCAGAACTCTTCAGAAAATTTATGTCCTGTACAATCTACCATGCTTTATGTATATAAATCATAGCAATTCCATGAATTTAGAATACTTACAGTATTTTAGTGCAGACTGTATATAGGATTGTCATCCCCACAATCTAATTTTAGAGCAATTGCACTCTTCCGAGGAAAGAAAACTGGTGGCAGTTTGTGATCTTTTTTTTTTTTTTTTCCTATTCCCACCTTGGTCCTAGGAAACCACTGTTTTATGTTCTGTGCTTATAGAATAGCCTTTCCGAACATTTCTTATGAATGGAATTACATCCTGGGCAGCTTTTCTGTGCCCCTTATGTTTGCCTCTCTGGGCTTCCCCTATGCATTTGCCCTTCTCTTATCTGCTAGCTCGGTAGGGCAGCAAAACAGAACTCGTAATAGCCTGAGGTTTCACAAGTTATACTCTTAGGCCTCTACCCTCCTGCACATGTCTGGAACACCTTCTACATTCTGCAGACCTCAAACTGGTGTCACTTTTCCTCATTAGTGTCATTAGATATCTTTACAACATGTTTTCTTAAGTACCTCACACTGTTCTAGATTACAGTAGCCTGTTTGTCCTCCCTGTCAGTCTTGAGGAAATAAAAGATGTTTGTATCTTATTCACGATCACATCCTCTGATCTGGTGGGGGACTTAGTTCTCCAGGTATTTATTCACAGAGAAGAAGAAAAATATCTTCATTTGAAATAAGTTCTAGCCTTCTCTGTTGGTAAGTTAAGAGATGCTGAACTGAAGGTGAAAATTTAGAGACTTATCTGGGTCCACTGTCATTTGCTATTGCTAATGGCTATTGGATTAGGGTGTGTCCCACTGGATATCAGGAATTATGTAGCATGTGTGGAACATGTTATTTTTCTTAACAAATTTCTGGACAACACATGGCTAAGTGATTCATGAAGTGATATTCTACCTAATTTGAAAAACATGCTCACTGGGGTAGACTGGGAGGTTTTTCATTCCTAAATCTCTGTTGACTGATGCCTTCAACTTTGTGCTACTTGAAGTATAAAAAAAGCACATGCTAGTGATTTTAAATGTACAATTAATTTTAACCACCGTTTTGAAAATAAAAGTAACCAATAAATCAAGATGAAAAAGTTACTTTTCCTTTGCCCTGCTCTCTCCTGCTGTATTTCACAGCTCGTATTTTTGAAGTTTTACCTGCAAGTTTCTAAACAGCACTGCCAGAGAGAAATAGTTGGTGCTACACCTGCCATGTGCAGCATAAAGTACTCTAGGGCTAACTTCAGTGGTAGTGTTGGTCGTGGGTTAGAGCCCCCGTGTCAAATAAAACAGATTCTAACAGCTATATGTAAAAGTAGAAAGGATTCTAGTAGCCATAGTTTAAAAGTAGGCAGGAGCCAGGCATTGTGGCTTGCACCTGGTGGCCCACTACTCAGGGAGACTGAGGCAGGTGGATTGCAAGTCTGAGCCCAGTCCATCATGCCTGTGACTCAGCAAGACCCTGTCTCAAAAAAAATTCTTCAAAACAAATATAGCTCAGAGCAAAGACCCTGAGTCTGGCACTAAAAAGAAACTAGTGAAACTGTTTTTAAAGAATATTTTAAGTATTAGTCCAGTATTACCATACAATCATTTCTATTTCTAGTAAAAATATTCAATGGATGATTAATATTGATTTCTGTCTCCATTTCTTCCCAATTTGCTTGCCTTAATTCTTGGTATTGTTTCTGCCTGATTATGCATTTATTCACCCTTTTTCAATATTCATAGTAATTTTCTACTCTTGTTTTGAGCTACTTCCTTTTAAAAGCACATGTACTTTAAACCATCAAATGTATCATTATAAGCTGACAGCATTCTCTGGCTATGTGCATTGGATGTTGTAGTCCAGGGTTACAATGAGAGGAATCTCAGACCTGTCTCTTGCACCTCATACTGGCTTCAAGAAGAAAATTGCACTATCTAAGCAAGCTGACACTTGTGAGCTTCTTGGCCATCACCTTAAAATTGTACACCAGCTAGTTTTTCTCTTTAAAATGAAAAAGTGGGTCTCTGAAAAATGTCCCTTCAAGGAGTTGAGTGATGCTTATCAAATTTCTCGGTATTAGAAGGAACTGACATTTAAATGATACATTCAAAGCCATGACTTTAAAAACATAGTTAGTCCTCTATGTATGGCATTACACACCTAACCAATCCATCAACTTTGGGTTGAAAATATTTGGGAGAAAAATGCATCAGTCCTGGAATTATACAGGCTTCAACCCATCGTTATTTCCTGAGCAATACAGTATAATGCATTGAATTCTAATGGGTAATAGAAGTAACTTCCCAGGGGTTCTCAACCTTTCTAATGCTGTGACCCCACAATATAGTTCCTCATGTTGCAACGACCCCGAACCAAAAAATAATTCAAAACTGTAATTTTGCTACAGTTACGATTCAGAATGGCTTTAGGTGACCCCTGTGTTTTGGTCATTCGACCCCCTCTGGGGTCATGACTCACAGGTTGAGAACTGCTGACATGGGACAGTATGCAGGAAGATGTGTGTAGGTTCTGTGCAAATGCAGTATCGTTTTGTACAAGACATTTTAGCATCCGCGGAGTCTCGCATCTGTAGGGGATCCTGGAGGCCGTTCTTGAAGGATACTCAAGAGTGAGTAAGAACTAAAGAAGACAAGACAAATATGTACGGCCAAGAGCCAAGGAAAATGACCCGGGCTCTAGGGTTAGTGTGGAGTGGAGATAGAATCAGAGAAGAAATGAACAAGAATTTCAAAACTCTTTCCTCTGCCCCTGGTTAGTTTGTGCTGCTCCCTGTTGGCACATGAGCAAGTGAAGTTAGCTTAGTGTGACCAGGTTATTGAGCATAGATCTCAACACAGCACATTGCAATGAAGAACAAAAGCAGCCGCAGGAGTGTGCTGCCATCTCTGCCCCACTGGTGATCATTTAGCATTGCCCATCACCGTGCCATTGCAGCTCTTGGAGAAAATAGTGCAGAAGACCTTCCCCGTGATAGCTCTTGTCAGCCTTTGATTCATGCACATGAATTTCCTATAGCACAAGCTGGAAAATGGTCATGTGGCATCAAAATGTTTAATGCTTCCAACGTTGCTATCATGATACTACTAGCCAGGGAGGGAGGTAGGCAAGAACAGCTTTTTCACAGATGAAATGTAAATTCTAAAAGAGGACTTTTCACTTCAAATCCTTTTCTTTCAGGTTTGAAATTTAAATGAGCTGATGTAGCTATTGGATAAATTGGGTCAGTAGCCATCTGCCAGCAGAAGCGGAGATTCGACCTTTTCTCTGTTACCATAGTTTTACTCTCAGAAATGAGAGTGACCTTAAGGAGTAGCTGTGACTGTTGACTAATTACTATGAGAAAGGGAACTTTGGTCTCAATTAAGCTAAAACTGAAATAATTGTCTTTGGCAAGCATTCGCTAGTGTCTAAATGCACAATATTTCCTTATACCAGCCACAGCACATTCAAACTGTTAGGGACCCACTTTGCAGCTGACCTAGCCAAGGAGCCCCATGCTTGTGCAATCACACGGCGCCACATTTGTTCGTGTGCTAGAAGCAAGTGTTCCGTAACGTCTGCTGCTAACATTACGGGAGCAAGTTTTCTCTCGACATCTTTTTGAGGGGAACAATTCTGAGTTCTCAGATTTGTGTCTAAATATTTGAGTGTGCCGGGTGTGGTGGCTCACGCCTGTAATCCCAGCACTCGGGAGGCTGAGGCAGGAGGATTGATGGGAGTTCGAGACCAGCCTGGGCTACAAAAGTGAGCTCAGGACCAGCCTCAACTGCATAGCGAGACCCTGTCTCAAAAAGACAAAAAAAAAAAAAAAAAAAAAAATATTTGAGTGCATTTAACATCTTTTAAAGTTGGAGATCTGCATTGGTTCTATCCATAGTTGTCCTATGTGTGTGCATAGGAAGGTTCTATGCTATGCTATACTATGGTAGGGGTGAAGATGGCTACATCTTTAGGTGGATACCAGCTCTGCAGTCAGCACATCTGGAAACTAAAAGATTTAGCTTTCTTTTACCTGCAACATATAAATAGTCACTTAAGGCTCTTACTAGAAAGGCCACGTGTGAGTCACCAACAATCTAATGCTCATCAAGGACAGGCCAGCAATCCAAACTATTTTCTCAGGTGACAGGTTCTCCCTGCTAACTCTATGTTAGGAGACTTGTGGTATTTGGAAAACACCCATTCCCAAATTTCACTCAGAACATTTGACTCAGAATTTTTAAAAGGCCTGCTCTTTGGTCTCAGTGGCACAAGTGAAATGACGAAGGGAACGTCATCCTTTGGAAAGCATTGTAATAAGATGCAGACGTCGTGCTGCCGCTGTGGCTCTAAGGCCTACCACCTCCAGAAGTCGACTTGTGGCAAATGTGGCTATCCTACCAAGCGCAAGAGAAAGTATAACTGGAGTGCAAAGGCTGAAAGATGAAATACCACTGGAACTGGTCGAATGAGGCACCTAAAAATTGTATATCGTAGATTCAGGCATGGATTCTGTGAAGGAACGACACCTAAACCCAAGAGAGCAGCTGTTGCAGCATCCAGTTCATCTTGAGAATTGCAGCAATCACTCAAAATAAAAGCTTTGGTTTTATTTTATTTTATTTTATTTTATTTTATTTTATTTTTTATTTTTTATTTTTTTTTGT
>PVJA010046070.1:0-15296 GCA_004027025.1 Myocastor coypus | reverse complement strand
TTTTTTTTTTTTTTTTTTTTTTTTTTTTTTTTTTTGCGGGACTGAGGTTCGAACTCATGACCTTGCACTTCGCCGTTCAGGCACTTGTGCCACGGAGCTATCTCCCCAGCCCCAAGGCCAGCTTGAAAAAAGTAACAAATCTCATTGTTCAGTTTTTACAGAACTTTATCTCCAGCCCTTCTTTCCCAGAGTTTTGTGAGTGGGGCTGAAAGTTCTGATGAAGTGTGTTTGCTGATAGAAGCCAAACTGTTTAACTCGTTAGTATCATGCAGGGCAAAGTAATCACTGAGTTTTACTTGGCAGAAATCACTTAAATTTCTACTAGAAAACCTGCATTTCTACTGCTATGGACAAGACTCTTGTGTTATCATTGGTTTCCAGAAATTAACTTCTGTCCACCCATACAGAATTAGAAAATAGGGTAGTCAATAGGATGTCAATGAAATTATATAATCTCATCAAGTTTTATCAAGCAACCAATCCAGCATCCCACTGAAAGGACACTCAGTCACCTCTCTTGACCATTTCCAGGTTTTGAATATTTTTCCTGACTTCATCAATGGAAAATATCTATCTATCTATCTATCTATCTATCTATCTATCTATCTATCTATCTATTTATGTATCTATCTATCTATCTATCTATCTATCTATCTATCTATCTATCTATCTATCATATACAGTAAGTCCCTAGGAATGAGTTCATTTTAGGGAGAAGGTTTGTAAGTCAGATTCCTTCCTAAGTCTGTCTGACAAAGTAAATCTTATGCAACTTTGACACCAATATACAATTGTAAAGCATAAAAATACCCCCCCTCCAAAGAAGCCAGGCATGGTGGTGTACACTTATAATCCCAGCACTCAGGAAGGCTGGGTTAGAATTGCTTGTAAGTCTCAGGCCAGCCTGGGTTTCATAGTTTAGTGGCAGCCTGAACTACACAGCTGAAATGCTGTCTCACAAAACCAAACCAAACCAAACCAAAAATACCACACCACACACACCAACATTGTAAATAAACTATTTTTACTTTACAGTTACCTTAATATGGTTGTAATTACTGCTGCCTCGTAGGGGATTAGATGGACTGAACTGAGAAGACTTACTAATGGGTAGAGGGAGGGCAGGTGGGAGTTGGTGGAGCTGAAGATCTGCTGCAATAGCAGATGGAAGGCAGCATGGAATTTCTTTTCTTTTTCAAGACACCATCTTAGCACGCAGTGATCCACCTGCCTCAGGTTCTGGAGTGCCACCATGCCTGGCTGACACAGAGTTTTGATGGATTCAATTGTCTACCCTCTTGAAAAACGGTCCTGTGATATCTGAGGAGCATTACATGATCATACTGCAGTCAGCACATGGCAGCACAGCTGTGACTGTGTCCAGCAGACGTTTGAGCTACTTCTGCAATTTGCTTGCTTCTGTGAAAGTTCCAAATAGGAGATCCCTTGGTATTTGTGAATTCCCAACTCCAGTGTCCTGAGTCGGGGATTTACTATCTACATTTATGTCTATTTATATTTAATTATTTAGGAAGGGAGAAGGGAATATGGAGGTATACTGTGGTTAAAAAAGTCTTAAGTGATTGGTTTATTTGTTGAAACAATTACAGAATTTTAAAGTTCGTGGAGGGCGTACCTCACCAATAAATAATTCAAATCATATACTGCAACATTCACTACTAAAAGACCATCTACTTTCTAACGCAGGCTCTTATTTCTGTTGAATAAAAATAATTTGCAAAAAGTCTTCTATAAAAGTCCCGGACGCTTATTTGCAATCACTTCTTTTTAAGGCTGCACAAGTTCCGCCCTTACACGGGTGTGTTCGATTGTGGTTAGATTTTGGGTAAGGTCATGGAAGCGCAAGCAGCGAAGATGCAGGGTGAGCGGTGGGTGCGCTGCTCTGGATGACGTGAGGAGAGCTCTCGGGTTCACAGCCTCCACTCCAGACGCTTCCTCTCTCCTTAGCCCAGCGTGCCACTCCCTGTAGACCCTCCCTGTAGACCTCTACCTCGGTGGCTTCCAAACGAGAAACCTAAGCAGTGTCTGTAATTTTTCTCCCCTCTTTTTTCCATAAAATCTAGTGGGTGCTATTTCTGAAGAGCCTCGTTTCCCACTCTGCAGACTCCTCGGCCGGCGCCCTGCTCCCGCTCCCGCTCCCGCGCACGCCTCTCTTGGCCAGAGCGGCGGCAGAGCAGCGGCAGAGCAGCTCCCGAGGCCCCACCCCTGCGAGGCTTCCAGGACAAGGCGACACCCACACCCTGGTCGCTTCTCAGCAGCCTCCTGCGCTCGGCTCACGAGGCATTACTTCTTCGGTAAAGTCTCAGCCGTACACGTCCACCCTAAGCAGGTCCCCACCCTACTTTCTGATCACACCCTCTGGCCTCACTGTGTTGCCTTTCTCGCCCCACCGGACGCCCCGCTCATCTTCCCGGCCCCTCCCTTCCTCCCGACGCCCGAGCCGGGGTCTCCTCTGGTCTGCGCGCCCTCCCTGCTCTGCACCTCGGCTCCCTAGTGGCCTGGTCACCTGGCGGGGCTGCGCCACCAACCACCTCCCACCCCGCAGCCACCTCCTCCCAAAGCCCAGCAGCTCCTCTTGCGCCCCTCCCCCCTCCCCGGGGCCGCCAGCGGGCCGGGGTTCCCACGCGCGGAGGCCGTCTGCACTCAGCACAGAGAGCCCGCTCCCGGGGTCCCCTGAGCGCGGCGTCCCCTCCCGACGGCGGGAGCCCGAGCGGGGCGAAGGCAGCGCCCGCGGCCCCGGGCTCCCGGCTCCCCCGGCGGTGCCGGAAGCGCCAGGGTCGGCCCCCTCCTGCTCGCCCGCCCCTTATCTCGGCGCCTGGGGCCGGGTGGGGAGTCGCGGAGGCCGGCGGCGACATGGGCCGGGGGCCCGGGGGCACGCGACATCTGCTGCCGCTCCTGCTGCTGCTCGGCCTGGCGCACGGCGCGGCTGCGGCACCCAGAGCCGACGGTGAGTGAGGGCAGGCGGCTGCGGGGTGCCCGGGGCACCGGGCAAGGCGGGAGCGCAGGTGGGGCCGGCGCCGGCGGTTAGGGACCGCGAAGGCGGAGCTCGGAGCCGCAGGAGGAGCTGCGCGCCCCCGCCCAGCCTCAGCCCCAGCCCCAGCCCGACTCCAGCCCAGCCCCAGCCCCAGCCCCAGCCCCAGCCCCAGCCCCAGCCCCAGCCCCAGCCCCAGCCCCAGCCCCAGCCCCAGCTCCAGCTCCAGCTCCAGCCCCAGCCCCAGCCGCCCGACCCGGTTTGCCAGCCGCCGGGCCCGCGCCCCCTTGGGGCTGGCAGCTGCCCGGCGCCTAGCTAGGGCGAGGCAGGCGCTGGGCGGGCGCGCGGGGGTGGGCAGGCGACCGCTGCTCGGTCACTCTTCCGGCCTTGCCGTGGCTTCTGTGTAACACATGCTTGACCATGCTTCAGCCGTTTTCTTTCTACTTAAAAATTAATTTCACTTGGTTGGAGAACTGGGTGTTAAATATATTGAGAAAAGCATATGGAAGGCATAGAATACATTCATTCATTCATTGAATGGATAGTTGTTGAATACTTTCTTTTTTTTATTGCATTTGATAAGCAATAACAACGTGACAGTTTCAAAACATGTTAGTAGTACATTTCCAATATTTGGTACAATGTATATTGTTGTTCTCCTAGTAGTTATACAAAGCACAAGGTGTAGACGTGATAATTTTTCTAATCATTATTAGTACAAATAAATTTCTTCTCATTGGGCAGAATGGGAGCAGGGTAGCACTGGCCCTGGCTGGGCTCATTATGTGGAGGAAACAGACAAGCAAATGATCCATTTCTGGACAGTCGGTATAGTTTTTGCTCCTCTGTAAAACACATTGTTGACCATCGTGGGAGTTGAATCAATACTGAAAGGACTCAGAAGGTAAGGGAGGTGACATTCACCAATACCAGAGAATAAGAGTTACTCTGAGAGGACGTGAATGCTGCAAAGAGGGAAGGATTACATCTGGCTGAGGGGCGATGTTGTGGGTGACATGACCCTTAAATTGGATCATCAAAGATTGGTAGTGTTTGGGTTTGGGAGAAGAGAGAAAGGCGTCTTAGAAGATAGCATGGGACAGGCAGCTGTCCACAAATACGGGAAGAATGAATAAGTTCTCCACCTGGAGACGTAGGGAGGCAGCAAGAGCTGGGGTGGGACCTGTGGCTCAATTTCTTTGGAAGAGGTGAATGAGAAATGGCGGTAGTATCTTTGGAAGCAGAGTGGGGCTTTTGGACTTCACCATTCTTGGATGATGGGAAGCCATTGCAGGTTTTTTATTTTTTATCTTTTTAAGAATAATAAAAAGCATTTGTAAAGATGTCACCTCCTCTGGCCATAGTTTTATTAATAAAACTGTAAACACTGATCCAGAGGTAGAAGAGAATTTCCACAGTCAGATTCCCATGCCTTCAAATTCTCTGTGCTTGGGACTTAACATCTGTTATTAGTGGGCACTTCTCCTGACAGCTCAGCCTCCTGCAGTGGCCCCTTTTGAGACATGCTTACATTTCTTACTTTAGCCGGGTCTCCCATGGTGGTATGCGTTAAAAGCATGGAGACACCAGAGGCCTGTTTCAAGGTCTTTGTGTGAAGACTGTCTCACATTGCAGAAAACTGTCCATTGTGGGCCCATTGATTAGTAGGTGAGCATAGTAGCTATTCAAACTCAACCCCACACCCCTTTGGTTCTGGAGATCTATCACAGGGCCTCTGAGTACATTCTGGCACTAAGCCATACACCAGCCCATGAATTTTGGGAAACGGAAAACAGGGTCCCTGGAGGCCCATCTATTCCTTGGGTAGACATTGTCTCTTCACTTACAATCTTGGAGAACCTGGCTTTATGAAAGTCTGGCTGCTAACAATGGACAACCTGGGTGGGGGGACCTTGGAGGCCTAGAGCCCTTGAAGGCATTTGTTGCAAAAACTGGCTCAGAGGGCGGGGCCAGATAGCTCAGCAGACTAAAATACCTATGTCTCAGTTACTCTTCTCTTATTGCTGGGACAAATACCAGACACCCAAAATGAAGGAAGGAAAGGTTTATTTAGCGCAGTTACTGGAGGTTTCAGTCCATACTCAGCTGTTTCCAAAGCAGACTGGCACATGGGAGAGGGCAGCAGCTCATGGCGGCAGAACAGCAACAATGGCAACAGTCTGTCTCTTGATTTCACTTACGTTACACTAAGGCTATCAGCCCCAGGCTGGGTATGGCATTCACACCCATAATCCCAGCAGTACCAAGACCTGTAATCCCAGTGGTTTATCCATAATCCCAGTGGATCATGAGTTAATCTTAAACTCCCTAAGTCCCAGCCCCATGGCTGTATGAGGCTTTGAAGGGACAACTAGACGCAAACCATAAGAGCCTGCTTAAGCAGAGCATAACGGCCAGTGGAGTTCACCCCTAGGGTATGCTGAGATGGTGATTAAGACTGGGTGTGCTGGTGCACCGCTTTAATGCCAGCACTTGGGAGGCTGAAAATAGCGTCACTATGAGTCCTGATCTACATAGTGAGACCCTATAAACCCAGTAAATACAAAAAAAAAAAAAAAAAAGGCTGGTTTAGGAGGCCTGAGGAGGAAACTCCAGAGGAAGAAGGGCTGGGTGTGGATGATCATGTCTGGAGGTCTGGAAACAAGGACTTAATAGTGGATGTTAAGGAGTAATGGAGCAATAAAGGTACATCAACGTTTTGGGACTGGCTGACTTGGACTGTTGCTTCTGAGGCAGGACAAACTCCTGGCCCTGCAAGTTGATGTTCATTAGAAACATGACTTGTGTTTTCTTCTGAAGCAGTCAGGACTTGAAAGCTGCTTTTGCTAACAGTGACTTCACTCTGGCCGTCAATGCCTACGAGATAAACCTAAAATAGAGCACAGCTTGACTTTTGTTCTACAGCTGTCTCTTTTATTCCTTTAAACTCTGGGTCTGATCCTCACTCAGATGTGCTTATAGACACGTTGATCATTTTGAAGTGTCTGTATAAAAGCTGGCAATACAATTGATTAATTTAAACTCATATGGCCTATGTCATTCCCTTGAAAAGTAAGGACACCAAGACATTTATGGAGACATTCAACTACCAATGAGTGTCCAGAAATCTTGAGTCATTTCCCTAAGTCTGGGGTAACCTTAGATTCCAACAGAGACTTCCCCAAGCAGAAATAATCATTCCATGGAGAAGGGATTTAGTGATAGTGTTTCTTGACAACCATATTTGTAAAGTCAAAATGGAGATGGTGGTCAACAAGACCTTAGCCCACCCCAAACTCCCCCTATTTTTCCTCAGCCCTTTTAAAAAACAGACTGGTGGGGCTGGGGAGATAGCTCCGAGGCACAAGTGCCTGCTGGGCAAGTGCAAGGTCGTGAGTTTGAACCCTGGTCCCACAAAAAAAAAAAAAAAAAAAACCAGACTGGTATGCTCCTTTGTTAATGGGCCAGTCTAGTCCCCTGAAAGACCTGGGTTCCATTCAGCTCTTCAAGTCTCGTTCAACTCCTTCCATTTTTCTCTTGCTTTGTTACTTGGCCTAGTTAACCTGCTGGTGCCTCTTGCCGATGTGTCCTGGAATGTTTTTCTGTGGTGAGAATCAGAACCTACTTGTCTTAGTTACTCTTCTCTTGTTGCTGGGACAAATGCCCGACACTCAAAATGAGGGAAAGAAAGCTTTATTTAGCTCACAGTTATTGGAAGTTTCAGTCCATACTTGGCTGACTCCAAGGCAGAGCTGCACATGGCAGAGGGCAACATTTCATGGCAGCAGCAAAGAGCAAGAGAGAGGGGAAAAGTAGCAGCAGCTCAAGCAGCTAACTTTTCTTCCTTCTTTACATTCAAATGCAGAGGATCGGTGCAAGTTCAAGACCAGCCTGGGTTACAAAAGTGAATTCAAGGCCAGCCTGAACTGCATAGTGAGACCCCGTCTCAAAAAGACAAAAAAAAAAAACAAAAAAAACAAATGCAAATTCCCTGCCCCAAGGGAGGTGTGGCACCCACACCCACAATAATCAATCACAAACTCCAGAAGCCACCCCAAGACTGCGTGAAGCTTTGGGGGGGACACCTAGACCGAAACCATAACACTACTCCAGCTGTGTTGAGGCACCCATCTCTTCTTTGGAGTGGGTGTACTCAGGGACCCATCTGGTGACAGGTCTATGAAGCAGCGAAAAGATTTGGGAAGAAAGGTGAGGAGTTGTTTTGGAGGTCTGGAGTTTGAGGTGCCCTGTGACTTCTGGCCAGATGAAAGCAATCGGGAGTTAGGGTGGTAGTGTGTGCCAGTGACGTAGATCGGATCATCATTTGAAGCCTGTGGTTAAGAAGACCAAAGACAGGGTTTGGGGAAAGACCGAGTTTCGATAGATGGTTGGTGTGAATGGAGAAGGAAGGAGTAGCGAGACAGATAGATGGAAGATAGGGTGTGGAAGAAGCCCAGGAGTGTCAGTAGTTTTGGACTTGGTGATTGGACACAGCACAGGCCAGGAAAGCAGCGACAGTGGCAGCCAAGTGCAGGGACAGACTTTGGCTACAGAGTACTTCTCTTTCTGACTTTGTCTCTCTCTCTTATTTATTTAGCTGTCCTGAGGGCTGAACCCAGAGCTGTCACACTGAGCTATATCTCCCTCCAGTTTTTACTTTAAGAGAGGGAGGGTCTTGCTAGTTTCAAAACTGCCCAGGGTGGGCTTGAGCTTGTGATCCTCTGACCTCAGCCTCCCAAGAGTATGAGGATTACAGGTGTGTGCTACCAAACTTGGCCAGAGTACTGTTCAAAGAAGTTAGAAGGAAGAGGGGAAAAAAAAAAAAAAGGTTGGGGAGAAGGTACCATTCATTTTTGGGGAGCGAAACGTAAGTACATTTTAGATTAAAAGGTGTTATTCAATGGAGAGGGAAAGAAATCGAAAATACAAAAATCAGTGAGTTACCTCATGGAACCCACATAAAGTTGGGCTCTCTGTAGAAGCTGATCTCTAGAAAGGGTATGAAGGAGGAGCCCCTGTCTGCTTCCTTCCTAGCCATCTGCTTTGTAACTGTTCCTATTTCAAAACTGGCCTGCTGCTCTTGCTTCTGAGGAGCCCATTAGAGCTCTGCACTTCTTTCTGTAGCACCACTGACGCCGCTGGCACCTCTGCTGTGCACACACATTGCTGTGCAAGGTCACTGTTTATTTTTCTCCCCTTTTCTTTTAAATTGTCATTATTTTTTAAAATTTATTTATTTATTTTTTTCTTGTTTTAGAACCTCTGTTTGTTTATTCACTCATTTTTATGGCCAGCTCAGCCCGCCCCGAGGGCAGGGCTGGCGCAGCATGTGGTGCCGGGGATCGAACCGCGGTCCCTGAAGCCGCCCAAGGTTTCCCAAGCAGGCGCTTTAGACCACTGAGCCATCCCGCCGGGCCCCTTAAATTATTTTTTAAATTAAAAAAAAAGTATTACCTAAAGAGAATGCAACATAGTAAAAAGAAACAATCAAAAAATTACAAACAATACAGAACTGAGGGTTTGTGGGTTAGCTCTGTTGTTTAAGCACCTGCTCTGGCAAACCCAGTCAGGTGCAGAGGACCATGGTTCAATTTCCAGGTCCACGTGCCTTCCCAGACCCTGCCTTTAAGGCAGCCCAAGGCAGGAAAAAAAAAAAAAAATTCTTCCCAAACATACAGAACTATTTTTATTTATTCATTTAAAAACAATTTTGGGAGCCCAGCGGGATCGCTCAGTCGTCTAAAGCACCTGCCTGGGAAAGGTTGGGCAGCTTCAGGGACCGCGGTTTGATCCCTGGCACCACATGCTGCGCCAGCCCTGCCCTTGGGGAAGGCTGAGCCGGCCATAAAAATGAGTGAATAAACAAACAAAGGTTCTGAAACAAGAAAAAATAAAAAAATTAAAAAAAAAAAAAAAAAACCCAAACAATTTTGGTTTTTCCAGGCAAGGAGGGGCTTGTTATATAGTCCATGTTGGTCACGAACTGTCCAGAAGACAAAGGCTGTCCTCAGAATCATGGTCCTCCTGCCTCAATGTCCTGTTTGTTTAGAGCTGCTTATGGGAGGGGGGTTGTTGCTTGAATTAGGAACGTGGTGTGGAAGAGCACCCAGATATGAACAAGGGAAAGGTACTTATTCAGAGCTGGTTGTAGCAAGAAGGTCAGCCACGGTCACCAGCTATGGCATAGACTCAAAGGCAGGCAGGGGTGGGAAGGCCTAGAACATTCAAAAGAGGGCTTTGGGTGTGCTTAATGGCAGAAGTTGGGGTGTGCATGTGTCTTATGTTCTTGAGAGGAGCTTATGTGGCTTTCTCGACTCAATCCTAAATTGAAAGTGAGAAGAAAAACCAGGGCAGCTGGCCATTATTAAGCCCTGGCCATTTGGGGCTGATTGCTTCAGAGGTTGTGGCTCATATTCCTGGACGAAGGCTACAGATTGTGGATCAGAGTCTATTTTTATGTATGGTTTGGCCAACGACTGTTCTAGCATTCAGTCCTTCCCTGGTAGTTACTTGTGCTGAGTTACACTTAATTGGTATGGGAGATGTTTTTTTGGTGAGGGGTGGGAGGTGGTATGAGTTCCCCAGAGTGAGGACAGTGTGAGAGGCCTAATGAGCAGTGCTGGAGAGCGTTGGCCTGTGGGATGTCAGCCCCAGAGGATCCAGAGGTTAGGAATGGATTAGGAGGGGTGGAACCAGTCTGTCCTGTTTCTTCACTTTCTCTCTGGCTTTGCTGAGCCTGAGAGAAGCTGTGGAACTTGCTAGCTCAGGCCTGGTTGGGGAGGACAGAGGGAAGCCAGGCGGAGGTCTTGGGAGCAAAGGGTCCAGAGGTGGAGGGAGTTGGGGAATGGTGCCCACTGTGGAAACTCACCTGACTTCCTTTGCCTTGGGCTTCCAAAGCTTGGCCTTTCCTCTGTCTGCAAGAACTGCAGCAGCTGGTCCCTTTAGAGTGAGGAGAGAAAGACAAGAGAAAGGGAGAGATTGGATGGATTTGGAGTTGCTTAAAGCAAGGGTTAGAATCCCTAAAGTAAGGTTAGAATCCCAGAAGATTCAGCCTGCAGGGACTGGGCCCTGGGCACATCCTGGTCTTTCTGCTCCAGTCCCCCACTGAGCCCTTGGTATTCTTGGCTCAGCTCATTGTAGCAAGGCTCTCTTGGCACCAGCCCTGTGGAGGAGGAGGGAGTGAGGAAGTAGTGTGCAGCCCCAGTGCACAGAATTCGCAGGGAGGGTGGCAGCATTTGAGAAGAACCAATGGATGTAAACTGGGCGACAGTCCTGCAGCTGTGGGGATGGGGGAAGGGGCACTAGATTAGTGCCAAAGTTTGCCCCCCACCCCGTGTGTCTGGAGGTCAGGAATGTGGCCCATGCAGGTTGGTATTGGTCAGATGGTACCATGACTGGCAAAGGGTGAAAAGCTGGAAGCTGGGCATGGTGGCACACACCTGTAATCCCAGCACTTGGGAGGCTGAGGCAGGAGGATTGGTGAGAGTTTGAGACCAGCTTGGGTTATAAAAGTGAGCTCAAGGCCAGCCTGAACTGCATAGTGAGACCCTAAGTAAAAAAAAAAAAAAAAAAAAAAAAAGAAGAAGCTGGGTGTCCTGGAAGCCACAGTGCACCAACAGAAGTTAAAGGTCCTGAGAGAGGGCAGCGTCAGTCCTGGTCCTGGCATGGTTGGGGGAAGTGGATGATGGTTTGAACGCTCTAGGCGAGTATCTCTGTCTCTGCCTGACTCCTCCCCCATGGCCCCTCTCTCTGTGATTTTGGACAGAAGAGAATATGTCGATCCGTAGTCCCTCCATTTCCAGAATTTCATGTAGCATCTTCAGAGCAGTGTAAGCAGTGTAATGTTACCTGATGTTGTAGGTGACCCGAATGCTTTCTCTTCTTCAGTTTTGGTTTATTCATTTATTTTTTGCAATACCGGGGATTGAACTCAGGACCCTGCACTTGCCAGGCAAGCACTTATTCTACTGAGCTATCTCCCCAGCCCTCTTCTTCAGTTTTGAGCCCCTTTGGCTTTTCCTGGAAGTTAATCTGCCTCCAAAGACCTCCACCAGCTTGTGGGACCAAAACTCAGGCAGGTGTAGATAGCTGGGGACTGAGTGAGAGCAGATTTACATTGAAGTGCTGCATTGTCTTTTTTTATTTTACTTTTTTATTGATCAATTGATCACATTTACTCTGCGTTGGCAAGGAGTACAGTGATTAGTCTTCTTTTTTATTTTTTTTGCCATGGAGTTTTTATATTTATTTATTTATTTATTTGCGGGACCAGGGTTCAAACTCATGACCTTGCACTTGCCAGGCAGACTTTTATGCCATGGAGCTATCTCTCCAGCCCCTATGCCATGGAGTTTTTAAAGGTGCTCATTCCCTCGCCTGTGGAGAGGATCTCCTTGCCTCTCTCTTTTTTGCCTCTCTTGAAGTCGAGCAGGGCTTATCTCAAAAGTGTGTGTTAAGTATCACTTTTACGGATATAGAGTGAGGGTCATTATGGGGATGGCAGCTTGCATATCCTGAGTTAAGGGTTTTCTTCGGTGCTGTGGGAAAGGAGAGGGAGGTAAACAGGTTTAAAAGGGAGAGCTGAACTCTCCTCCCCAGAGCAAGCATTACCCAGAAGACTGGGAGCGTGAGGGGAGGGCAGGCACTGTTATGTAGTCTCGGGTACTGCGGTTTCTAGACTTTCAACCCGTGAGCAGATGGGCATCTGTGCAGACGAGGACACTGCTTAGATTTTTGCGCCCGCATTTCACTGTGTTCTGTGGCTCTCCCTGGGAGCTGGCCTGATGATAGCCATCAGTGTTAGTGCCTTCCTAACAAAGAGCTGAGCTTGTTGTAACAGGGTGCAGCCCATTCTAATTGCTTTGCGTGAACTCCTGCATTTACTCTTTAATCCTCCCGGAAACCATGGAAAATAGGTTTGATATTATCCTCATTGAGCAGATTTGTAGGATAAGGAGGCACAGAGATTGTCAAGCATTATACAGCTAGTACATGGCAGTGCCAGAATTATAACCCAAATTCTCACAGTAGAGGAGATAGCTCAGTGGCATAAGTGCCTGTGAGGCAAGTGCAAGGTCCTGAGTTTGATCTCTGGTACCAAGAAAAGAAGGAAAGACAAAAACAGAACCTTTCTGCCAGATTCTCCCAGTCACTGTGCCGCATGCTATATCCTATCTTGCACAACCATTTCTAACAACAGTAGCAAAATCTACGGAAGTGAAAATAGATACAAGCATTCACGTGAATTATCTCGTATTTGCATAGTGCATTAGAGTTCGTTCAGCATTTCTGCTTCTCTCTTTTCTTTCCTGTGGTACTGAGTATTGAATCTGGGGCCTTCACGCTGAGCTACATCTCCAGCTGGCTTTTAAATTATATTTTGAGGTAGTGTCTCACCAGGTTGCCCTGGCTGCACTTGAATTTGCTATGCTCCTGCCTCAGCCTGCTGGGAATGCTGGGATCATGGGCACGTGGCTACTGCTTCTATTTCTTTATTTTTATTTTTTATTTTTTGATACAGGGTCCCCCTATGTGAGTTTGAGAAGGTTTCCTTCTTTCCTCCTTCCTTCCTTCCTTCTTTCCTTCCTTCCTTCCTTCCTTCCTTCCTTCCTTCCTTCCTTCCTTCCTTTTTCAGCCTACCCAGGCTGCACTATGGGTAGGCCTAGTATGGCACATGGAGCCAGGGATTGCACTGTGGTCTCCTGCAACTGACTGAGTTTGCCCAAGCAGACATTTTAAATAAATGAGCTAACTGGCAAGGCCCCCTCACTATGCAGTTTGGACTTGAAATGATCCTCCTCTCTCAGCCTAGTGCTAAGATTATAGGTGTGTGCTTCCATACCTGATTCTGGGGCCAGCTTGGCATGTGGTATCAGGGATAGAACTTGGGACCTTGCACTGGCCAGGCTGGCACTCATGCCCCCGGGTGGTCTCCCCAGCCCCCATTTCTAATTATGAAACATGTCTCCATCCCATGGATTAAAGCTGGAACACTGACGGTTTAACTTGCCTGAGATCACGTAACTGGGAGGAAGAGAGAAAACTTCTACCCCAGTCAAAACACCAAAACCTGTCTCAGCCTTTCACTGTTGGATGTGGCTTTGGCTTAGGTGGCTCAGCTGCTGCAGAATGGAGAACAGAGGGAACCTGGGGTGGCAGCCCTAGCTGGTGGACGCAGTAGTCATGACAGTGTCTAATGGTCTTTGCCTCTGTGTAGATTTTGGAGTCTCTGTCCCTCCTCACAGTGTCACCTCTGTGGTAGGCGCTTAGTCGCTGTGTGTCAACTGCCTGTCTGCTCCTGGGCACTAAATCTGCTGACCACAGAGCTAAAGTTACCCTTGACTTGGATGTGAAGCTACCCCCTGACACCCACAGGCACAGGCAAAGGGACCCTGCTGTCTCCATAGAGAATTCCCTTTTCTAAGTTACCCTCTTGACCATGTTGGTCCCTTAGCTCTGCTTCTTGTCCAGAGCCTCAGTGTGGCCTTCTCTTCCTCTCAGGATTCCAGCTCAAGTCCTTGAGGCTGAACTGGACTTGCAGTGCTGCTCCAGGGGTTCCCCCTGAGTGCTTCTTAGACATGCATAGCCTCAGGGCGCCTCCAGCAACTGGATCAGAGGCTCTGTGAATTGCTCTGTAACAAGCTATCCTGGAAGGGTGGGTGACCAGCTGTCTTGGCTTGTCCTGAACTGAGGGTTTCCTGGGATGAGTCAGTCTCTCTTTCTTCAGGGAGATTCTTAACTGAACTAGAGGCTATGGCACTTGGGGCTCTGATGTGTGATTAGAAAGGGTCCCTACGTCTGGCCATGGATGGGTTATGTTTGCTTCTTTCTTTAGGCTCAGGTTTTATGTCAAAGAGGCCAATAGTTTTCCCAAAGTTCTAGAACTCAGAGGGCTGCTCTATGAACTGCACACTAAGCTCATCTAAATAACAAACTAAGTAACTCCTAAATAATAAGCTCCAGTGAGGGCCCCACCCCATCCTCTTTTTCTTCCCTAGGTGGCCTTGGGAAGACTTCGGTTGCCTTGTCTTTTTAGCTGGTTCTTGGGACAGACATTTATGGAGTCCCATTTTACCATAGTCCAGGCAAAGTTGTGGGAGTTCTGACTATGCTAGATTATTATTTTTTTTTCCTAGTCCTGAAGGTCGAACTCAAGGACTTCTGATTGAGCTATATCCTCAATCCTTTTAAAGTTTATTTTGATTTTTAAAAGTTTTGAGACAAACTCTTACTAAGTTGCCAAACTGGGTTCAAACTGGCCACCCTTAGGTCTCAGCCTCTCAGGGTGCTGGGGTTACATGTAGGCAAGCACCACTATGCTCAACTTCAGTTCTTCTTTTCTTTCTTTCTTTTTTTTTTTTTTTTTTAAACCTCAAAGAGAGTAAAGAAACCCAGTAAAAATGACATAGAATTTCAGAACAAGATGATAGAAAATTAACAATGTGCCAGGCATGGTGGCTCATGCTTATAATCCAGGCACTTGGGAGGCTGAGGCAGGAGGATTGTTGTGAGTTTGAGACCAGCCTGGGCTACAAAAGTGAGTTCAAGGTCAGCCTGAACTGCATGGCAAGACCCTGTCTCAAAAAGACAAAAAAAAGAAAGAAAAAGAAAAAAGAAAAGAAAATTAACAATGGTTATTATATTGCATATTGTTATCTGCAAAGTAGTTGCTCAGATTACCAGATTTGGACATGCAGAATTGATCAGATAATCTAAACAGCCACTGTTCCTTTCAATAAACTAATTGAAATTAGTAGGGCAATTGTCCTAGTTAAGTTATTCTTGATTAGTCATTGAGACAGGAAGTTTAAGGATGAAGTGTCAGACATTAGGGAAAGGGACCTGGGGACCATGGAGCCCCTGCTCCTCACAGTGTAGTCCTCATGGGAACTTGGTGGAGACATGGAGCACACAGAGCATGGAGCCTCATTCCACACCTACTGAGTCAGAGCCTGGGCTGTGACAAGATTAAAATCCTCAGGTGATTTGAGTGCACTTTGGGACTCACGAAGTTCCAAAGCCTGTTTTATGGATGAAAAACAGAGACCCGGAATGTTTAAGTGATTTATTGAGGGATCCAGTTCTGACTTCTAAGTCCAGTGTTTTCTCCCATACAGCATGGCTGCTTCCTACAAGGCCCTAGGTTACTTGTCTGGATCCACTTAGTGAAGGAACTTGGCCATAATTCAGTTTCTTTTAAAATGTTCTATGTTGGGGCTGGGGAGATAGCTCAGTAGAATAAGCACTTGCCTAGCAAACATAAGGTCCTGAGTTCAATCCCCAGTACCACACACACACACACAAA
>PVJA010046069.1:0-15273 GCA_004027025.1 Myocastor coypus | reverse complement strand
CAAAGGTTCTGAAACAAGAAAAAAAAAAATTAAAAAAATAAAAAAAATAAAGATAATGCCTTTCCCTAAATTAATCGTTTTTTTTTTTTTTTTTTTTTCCTTGTTTTAGAATCTTTCTTTGTTTATTCACTCTTTTTATGGCCAGCTCAGCCTGCCCCGAGGGCAGGGCTGGCGCAGCATGTGGTGCCGGGGATCGAACTGTGGTCCCTGAAGCCACCCAAGCTTTCCCAAGCAGGCGCTCTAGACCACTGAGCCATCCCGCCAGGCCCCAGATTAATCAGTTTTAATAGCTTTCAAATATAAATAATACCCTTGAGATGTTTGGGAAGACCAATAGAGTGGATTCTAAATTTTTTTTTTTTTTTTTTGTCTTTTTGAGACAGGGTCTCGCTATGCAGTTCAGGCTGGCCTTTAGCTCACTTTTGTAGCCCAGGCTGGTCTCGAACTCGCACCAATCCTCCTGCCTCAGCCTCCTGAGTGCTGGGATTACAGGTGTGTGCCACCACGCCTAGAGTGGATTCTAAATTCTTATGTGGAAGTCAAAAGTATTGAAAAAGGAAAGAGGGGGCTGGGGAGATAGCTCAGGGGCACAAGTGCCTGCCTGGCAAGTGCAAGGTCCTGAGTTTGATTCTCGGTTCTGCAAAAGAACAAAAAGAAAAAGGAAAGAGAGAAAAGGAGTCTTAACTTAATCAGACATTAAAACATGGGAATGAAAATGCTGCTACTGACTTGTAAACTCATGCCTGTTAAACAGAAATAGACACATGGTTGAGGAGATAGCTCAGTAGAATAAGTGCTTGCCTGGCAAGTGCAAGGGTGAGTTCAATCCCTGGCTCCACAAAAAATAATAAATAAATAAATAAATAAATAAATAAATAAATAAATAAATAAATAATTTAGAAATACACACAAATATGTGGGAATTGAAGGTGGGGCAAAGCCCATGAGCTGAGAATGGCTGGGACCATCTTGGCACCTTTTGGGAGGAATCCGTAGATAGTTACTGTATTATTTTTTTCAAGTTCCCTATTTACATGACATTTTCCAGAATAAGCTTGACTAAAGCATAAACGGTTTTTGTGTGATCAGAATTACTTGGAACAGATGATAAACGGGGGTGAAGCAGTGAGTGCATTTCCCGCATGGGTAAAGTGCTCCTACGCGTCAGTGGGGAAAAGGAGAAGAGCCTCATGCAGAGGCAGCCTGTGGCAGTTGTTTGTTTACTGATTTGCACTGCTAGGGACTCCCGACACAGGAGAGCCTATAAGTATGTTCACACATGCATGTTCTATGGAGCTTGTAAAGCAAAAATTTATACCACTGCTTGTAGTCAAAGATGATTGAGGCCATCCTAAATGCTCATTTGCAGGGAATTGTCAGTCTTTGTTTTTTGTTGTTGTTGTTTTTTGAGACAGGATTCTCACTGCATAGCCCAGGCTGGCCTCAAATTTTCGATGATCCTCCTGCCTCAGCCTCCCAGGTACTGGGATTATAGGCATGCATCACCATACCTGGCTGTGAACTGATAGTTTTTTGTTTTTTTATTTTTTTGTCTTTTTTTTTTTTTTTTTTTTTTTTTTTTGAGACAGGGTCTCATTATGCAGTTGAGGCTGGCCTTGAGCTCACTTTTGTAGCCCAGGCTGGTCTCGAACTCACACTGATCCTCCTGCCTCAGCCTCCAAGTGCTGGGATTACAGGCGTGAGCCATCATGCCCGGCCTGTTTTTTTATTTTTTGTATTTTTTTAGGGAAGGGTCTACAGGGTATTCAGGGTCTCACTACTAGATGATGTGCCTTTTTACAGCCTCCCAAGAGCTGGTGGGATTATAGGTGCTTGCTACCATGCCCAGTGCCCAGTCTTAATTACTGTCTCAGTGGGGAGGTTGGTGGTGGTGGGGTGTCTGGGGCCACTGGCCCTGAACTGATAGTTTTGAAAGTGAGAGTCTAATTGTTGGGATGAGACTTCTTTATGCCCTCCTCTAGAATAATCTTGAAGATACATTGTGAGGTAAAGAAGCGTCAAACTGTAGAGCAGTAAATGTAGGATGCTGCTGTTTATTAATGCAAATATTATATATTTAATGTATATGTGCTGAGCCCAGCGGGATGGCTCAGTGGTCTAAAGCGCCTGCTTGGGAAAGCTTGGGCGGCTTCGGGGACCATGGTTCCATCCCCGGCACTACATGCTGCACCAGCCCTGCCCTCGGGGCAGGCTGAGCCGGCCATAAAAATGAGTGAATAAACAAATAAAGGTTCTGAAACAAGAAAAAAAAAAAATTTTTTTTTTTTTTGGCTTTTTGAGACAGGGTCTCACTGTGCAGTTCAGGCTGGCTTTGAGCTCACTTTTGTAGCCCAGGCTGTTCTCGAACTCGCAGCGATCCTCCTGCCTCAGCCTCCCAAGTGCTGGGATTACAGGTGTGAGCCACCACGCCAGGCTAAAAATTCTTTTAAAAAAATGTATATGTGCATATGCATTCTATGTATCCTGTAGTATGTTGACCTTTAAAGTGAAGAAATATGATTTAGAGACAGGAGGGAGACTTTGAACATACTGTACATCCTTCTGTGAGCCATCTATATTTACATAGATCTATGATCCCAGCACATAGGGGTAGAGTTGCAAGGGTCATGAGTTCAAGATCAGAGTGTGTTGTATACCCTGGTTTTTTTTTTTTGTTTTGTTTTGTTTTTTTTGGCTTTTTGAGACAGGGTCTTACTATGAAGATCAGGCGGGTCTTAATTAAGCTCACTTTCTAGGCAGCTCCTCCTGCCTCTACCTCCTGACTGCTGGGATTACAGGTGTGCACCACCATGCCTGGTCCGCAGCCAGCTTTTGAGGTCAGCCTGGGCGATGCAGCAAGACCCTGTCTTGGAGATAAACAAAAATGCATATTAAGTCATGACTTTGAAGAGAATACTTTGTGTTGAGAAGATAGTAAAAAAATACAATGCATATTTTCTTTTGCTTTCAAAGCATGAGTTAATCTGATTAAAAGTTAATAAATGACATGGCTTTACTGTTTTAGTTAGGTGTGCATCTGTATGTACGTATAGGATAAGTGGGAGAAAACATGCACAAGATTTTCTTCTCTTTTGTCCTGAAGATTCAAGCATTGTGCTCTGTTTCTGAGCCATGCACTTCCCTGCAGGGTTTTTTCCTGCTAATCTTTTTCTCAAGGCTATGTAAGAAGTCAAATTCCTTTTCGTGTTTTCTGTAAGGTAGAGGATTATGACAGTTTCC
Organism: Myocastor coypus; assembly: GCA_004027025.1. NCBI lineage: Eukaryota > Metazoa > Chordata > Mammalia > Rodentia > Myocastoridae > Myocastor > Myocastor coypus. Next base: position 12,033 of record PVJA010046069.1, on the reverse strand, counting down.
CTTTAGTAAATGAGGTGAAATTTCAAGTCCAAAGAGCCTAGGTTTCTTAAGAAACCATATTAGAAGAAGGAAAAAAGGAAACAAAACTTTTATGAATAGAGAGGAGAAGAGGGGCTGAGGAGAGGGTAGAGGAATGGGAAAAGAGGAATCATGTCATGTACAGGTATGAATTCTCTATGATGAGTGACCACTGTGTATAAAATATACCAATAAAATCTGATTGGAGGAAAAAAAAGGAACAGTATTAAAAATACTAAAAATTACTAATTCTCTGCTTTATAAGCTACTACTTTGGACTTTTTTTTTCCTTATCAAAGTCTTAAGTAATTTTCTGAGTTCTGTTAATTCAACAGATGCAGATTCACTCTTCTGTTTTATAAATCTATTTTGTTTTTTTTTTTTTTGTTTTTTTTTGGTCTGTGAATCGAATTCAGGACCTTGCCAGGCAGGTGCTGGGCTGCTAAGCTATATCCCTGGCCTTGTTCTGTGGATTTATCCGGATGAATTCGCTGCCTTTCACTCTCTGATCATTGAACATAATGTCTAACTTTGTTTAAACCTTCTTTCTCCTAATAGTTATTGGCAGTTCCTGTGGAGAAATCTGTGAAGCTATACAAAAGGGAAACCTGGAGCAGTGAGCTTGAGCTCTCAGACAGCTCCGTCACCCAGGTCGGTTTTGTGTGGGATCAGTGGGCCATGGGGAGTCGCTTCAGCATCTTCTGCCAGCACAGTCATGGTAGGGTGTGAGTAGCTGCAGACAGCAGCTGCAGGCTGGGAGGCAATGGGTGTCTGCCGTGTGCCTGTGGCACCAGTGTGCACCAGTGGGATACTTGATGTCAGTAGCACCCATGGGACCCTGCTTCTGGTGAGAACCAGTGGTGGGGTTGATTTAAGTGAGTTTTAACTCAGAGTTCAGGTATAATCTGAAGTTAGAACAAGACTGTTTGTCTACTGCTCTCTTTCCTACTCTCCCTCCCTACCAGTTTCCTCCTGCTCCTGTCTCTGCAATTTAGGACAACAAGGGTCATGGGTCCCTGTTCTTGCCCAGTTTCTCTTCTGGTGAATGTCATTTTTTTTAATAATCAAAGGGACATTGGCCCTGGAGATCTGCAGCTGCTCATGGAGGCTCAGTTAGCTCACTGCTTTGCTTCATCTCAGGCAAATGTGAAGAGGACACCTTGTGCTCTCTTCCCATGATAACTACTTTTTGTGTTTTATTTGTAAAATGCTGCTGTAATTTGGGTTGGACTAGGAATCAAACTCAGGACCTTATGCTTGCCAAGCAGACACTGTACTGCTGAGTGTATCTCTAACCCAAATCATTGTTTTGTTTTGCCTTTTTGAGACAGAATCTCATGATGCAGGCTGGCCTTGAGCTCACTTTGGCCAGTCCCTAACTCACAACAGTCCTCCTGAGTGCTCGGATTATAGGGGTGTGCCACCATGCCCAATTTGTAGTTTTCACTTGGTAAATTAAGTAGTAGCTGCTTATGTTAGGTGAACATTACCTGAAAAGAAAATTTAAAATAAGCAGACTGAGTCTAAGTGTAGTAAGAATCTGGATTGCATAGTAAGTTTTTGTCTCAAAAACCCTTGTTTTATTTTTTCCCCCTTATTTTTCATTTATGTATTTGGTACAGGGTCTCAGTACGCAGCTCAGGCTCCTAGTGATCCCTGTTTTCAACTTCCCCAGCCTTGGGATTACAAGCTTGTGCCACCACACTCAGATTTGGTTGTCCAGCTCAGTGCACCCTGGGGGTGGGGCTGGCATGGCATGTGGGACCTGGGATCAAATCCTGGTCCCTGCACTTGTCAAAGTAGATGCTTAGTCTGCCAAGCTATCTTGCTAGCCCTATCTTTTTTTTTTTTAATTAATGAGCAGAACATATGTATTGAGGGAAAGAAAGCTCCTGTCCTAGAGAGAGATGGGAAAGGGGGTCCTGAGTGGGTATCCCCAGGAATCTGTCTCTTCCAGGGACTTTTATAGAGGAAAACCATGTGGTGAGGTGGGTCTAAGGTTGTGAAGAAGACATGAGAACTCTCTTAGGTGGGCATGAGGTGGGGCAAAACTGTGGTCAACCAATGAGATTACACGTACCATTGCTCAGGTAAAATAGGTTAAAATCAGGATCCAATGGGAGAGCAAGTCATGTAGCAAGCAGGCAAGAATACAGAGCAAGGTCTAGCTCTATCTAACTATTCCTTTTTCAAATAAATAATATAGAACAGGGATATCAAACTTTGAATTTGGTAATGAAATGAATATTCAAATGACACAGAATAGTTAACTGTTTTTCTTTATAGAGCCTCAACGTAGTAACCTGGTCGCCCTGTGGGCGCTATTTAGCAGCAGGTAGTATCAATGGCGTAATTATCGTTTGGAATGTGGAAACCTTAGGCTGCATGGAAAGGTATGCTTTAGTGTGTCTTCTGTTCTTTACTTGTTTCTATTATTATTATTATTTATTTATTTTTTTTTGCGGAACTGGGGATCAAACCCAGGACCTTGCACTTGTCAGGTAGGCACTGGTGCCCCTTGTCTATCTCCCCAGCCCTAAGTCTTTTTATTTTATTAAGAAGCATTTCAAAGTTCCAGCTATTAATCATAGTGAAAATCTATAGCTCTTACATTGTCAGAAGTTGTTTAACGTTTCCAACTGAAATTTACCTAAAGACATGTACAGTTGACGCTCTTCTTGACAGTATGTTCAGAACCCACTTTAATTTTTAGGGTGAAACATGAGAAAGGCTATGCCATCTGTGGCCTGGCCTGGCACCCTACCTGTGGCCGCATATCTTACACGGATGCAGAGGGGAACCTGGGTCTCTTGGAGAACGTGTGTGAGCCCAGTGGGAAGGCATCGGACAGCAAGGTAAGGGGTGGGGAGGGAGAACAGTTGCTTTGCACCACTCCCATATCTGTGTGGGCTCAGAAAACACCAGCAGCTGCCTGACTTTCATGCAACATTACAGTTCAGACTGGGCATGGTGGTGCATAGCGGTAGCACTTGGGAGGCAGAAGCAGGAGGATTGCTGCAAGTTCAAGCCAGCCTAGGATGTGTAGTGAGACCCCATTTCCAACAACAAAAATGACTATTCAAAACTAGATACTCAGTAATGATCAGTAATAAAAGAAGTTACCTTCAAGCTTGTTCAGCTTTTTTTCCCAGTATGTACTTGACTAAGAAGTATTTCCTCTATAGAATGTCTTTCTAAAGGATGTCCTTTGTAAAATTCAAATTTAGCATCCTTTTCAGGGGCCAGGGCACCTGGCATTGGAAGATTGTCAGGTAAATGTTTTATAGCTACAATTTAGCTATGATCCCTGGAGCAGGGATCGGTTTGGTCTAGACACTTTGTTCGGGATTTGCCTTAACTCAGGGAGCACCCTGTGCAACCTGGCCCTTAGCCTTGAGCTTCACTTCCATGGCTCCAGTGCTCTCCCTCATTCTGCCTCCCCTTCTGTTCATTGCTCCTACTGTCTGCTATACATCTCTTTTCCCATTTCAAGTGGTACTTCGGCCTTGCGGTTAAGGATTGCATGCTAAATATGTGTGTTTTTATTGTCTTCCTGAAACCTCATTAAAACAGCCAGTGATACAGCTTAGTGGGATAAGCACCTGCCTGGGAAGAGCAGGGTCCTGGGTTCAATCCCTGGCACTGCAAAAATAAACAAATTCTCATTAAATTATAAATCTCTTGTGCACTAAAAGAACAGAAAAATCAAGAGGCTAATCCATGAAGTTAGCAATGACAGTTGGAGTGATGATAGGAATAGAATTTGGGGGCGGGATAGATAGAAGGATGATTGACAACTCGCTTCTCAAAAAAGTGGGTCCTGAGACCTCCGTGTGGGTAGCTGAGGCACGACTCGGTTTGCCTGACTGAACTCCCACTTTTGGAGCCTGGTAGCAGTAGGTTGTGTGAAAGGGAGGCCAACACCGATAGATGGATTTAATGAGCAAGTAGACACCTCCAGTCTCGGTATCTGCTTGCACACCTGGGCAGTACCGCCCCATCCCTCCGTATGTTCTGGCTGAACATGGGTGATCTGTTATGTAGTAGAGGGGAGACAGAGAACGTCTTTGACCCTGGTGCTGATTACAGTTGAATAGCACTGAGTGAGGTGGGAGGGGAATGCTGTGCTGGAAACAGCATTAAATGACAGCAGTAGAGACTTAGGCATAGAGAGTCCCAGTGCACTGGGCCCTGGGTTCCAGAACTTTGTCAGCCAGTTTTATTTGACTGGAAGAATCTTTAGGAATCCGTCCAGGAAAAAAGACTAAAAGAGAGAAGAGAGGTTTTGTTTGGCTTGTCTTTTTGAGACAAGGTCTTATGATGTACTTGAGGCTGGCCTGCAACTCACTTTGTAGTTCAGGCTGGTCTCAAACTCACAGCAGTACTCCTGCCTCAGCCTCCTGAGTGCTGGGACCATAGGTGTGTATCACCATGCTCAGCTGAGAAGAAAATTTTTTGTAAGGGGGATTAAAAGATGTATTTAAAATTAGACAGCTAGACTCAGTTTAGATGATCCCAATTTTGTTGGCAACATCCAATGAATCATAATTGGGAGCCAGTTGAATATACGCCGCCTTCTCTCCATCAGGCCTAATTAGGGCATTGACCTTGGCAATAGTGATGTCATAGAGCTTCTTTACAGCATGTTTGATTTGGTGCTTATTGGCTTTGACATCCACAATGAACATGAGTGTGTTGTGGTCCATGATCTTTTTCACAGCTGACTCTGTGGTCAGGGGAACTTGATGACGGAGTAGTGGCCAAGCTTGTTTCTTTTGGGGGTGCTCTCCTGAGGGTATTTGGGCTGCCTCCAGGGCTAGTGTCTTCGGACAGCAGAAGGTGGGTGACGTTTGTATCTTCTTTTTGTGGCTGTGGATGCCTTTGAGCACAGCCTTCTTGGCCTTCAAAACTTTTGCTTTGGCCTCAGCTTTGGCAGGGGCAGGGGCTTTCTTCTTTGCCTTTGGTGTCATCCTGGTGGAAAGGGTCTCTGAGATTCTTCACTTTGTGGAAAACAAAAAGTAGAGGAATGAAAAGTCACCACATGTAGCACATGTGTAAGATAAAGAGGAACAGTGCCTGCCAGTAGACTCATTATAAACATTAAATGAATTACACGCAGGGAGAAGACAGTCTAGCATACTTTATAAATACTGGCTGTTTCAGTTTGCATTCATCCATGAGTAGTATTAACCTGATTTTAGTAACCTCAGTGTTCTCTGTCGACAGAACTGATCTGAGAACAGGTGGCTGTCAGGACTGGGGAATTGTAGAGTGCTGGTCTGTTGAGGGCAGGGTGGACAAGGCAACATGGGGAGTTGGTGGGCTCCAGCACACAGGTTATGGTCAGAAGTGAAAATGTCCTGAGTGTCGTAAAGAAGTAGGAAAGCGAAGAGCCGAGAAGGGAACAGCTTGGGAGGTTGGGGCTGTGCAGAGGACTCCTCACTTTTATAATGGATAGTAAAGCTAACACCTAAGTATAATGTCAACAGAAACAAAAGCAGCAAGCTAAAGATACTTATTCAAGGCTCTCCTGTTCTGAAGTGGTACACCCTTTTGTCCTTTGGCTTTAATTCTCTATAGTATTTTTATTTTTTTATTTATTTTTATTTTTATTTTTTTTATGAGCAGAACATATTTATTGAGGGAAAGAAAGTTCCTGAGAGAGGGACAGGAGGGGGGTCCTGAGTGAGTGTCCCCCTGTAGTATTTATTTCTGCTGTTACCATAAATATACAGTAAAACCCCTGTTTTGTGACAAGAAGATCCACAAAAAGGTTTGACCAACTTTTGTCCACAGGACTATAGCTGGAAAGTTCAAATTACCTTATAGCTTTTAGTATGTGTAATTTATTCTTTAAGTCGTATGTTTATATGAATTGAAAGAACTTGTTTTCTGTTGCCATTTTATTAGACATTGATTTTTCCAAGTTCAGTCATGTTTACTTCCATTTCAGAGCCTGTTGACAGGAGGCTCGGGATTGAGCTGAGTGGCAGAATCCTTACATAGCCAGCTGGAAGCCTTGGGTTCAGTCCTCAGCACTGAAACCAAAAAATAAACCTTAATTGAAAAAAGTTCTAGGGGGCTCAGTAGAATAAGCACTTGCCTGGCAAGCCAAGGGCCTGAATTCAATCCCCGGTCCCACAAAAAAAAAAAAGAGAGAGAGAGAGAGAGAGAGAGAGAGAGAAGGAAAAACAATTATAAGAAAGACAAAAAAAGGAACAAAAAAAAAAAAGACAGAAACAGAAAAGTTTTGTGATGGAGTCCTTTTAATTTGTCACTGGTGCTCTTGTTACTGTTCTGTATCATGGGACTGTAATCCCCCTTGGTGCACAGTTCAGGCTGTCCTGTGGAGCCCTTCATTATCTCAGAAGGCAGTGGCCTGCTCCCTCACTAAAGCCTGTGTACAGAGAGCCCATCTCCTACAGGGATTATGTTCGAATTCCTAACAGGTGATGGTTTAATCTGTTCAGTTCCTTTGCTCTTTGTTTTTCTATTGGCTCTCCCACCTAGGGTCTCTGCAGAAAACCTCTAGCTTTAGCTGAACCTGGCCTTGAGTCACTGCGTCTTACCTACTACATAGGGCCTCATGCCCAGTAGTAGGAGAAAGTCTGACAGAATGAGAAACTTCACCCTGACTATTAGTGTGAAGGTGACATCTGTGCTGGAGAATAACTCTGGAGGAGTATACTATGTCCTAAATGTTTTAGGGTGTACTGTCAGTTTACTTCCTTGTCTGGCCTCCACCAGAGGCGTGTTAAGATTGATCATACTCCATAAATACAAGTACTTTTATGAGTGCATTTGCTATGTACCTTCTCTCCCAGGCACTTGCCTGTTAGACAGAATGTTTAAGTGCATATTAATAGGTGGCCTTTGGGGCTGAGGGTGTAACTCAGTAGTAGACTCCCACCTCCCTTTCATGGGGCCCTGGGTTGGATCTCCGCCTGAATAATTAAAAACACATTGCTTTTTGAGAACTGAATTTCCCAGGAAACATAATGCTTTCTAAGTTTTTCGCTAATTTTTTTTATTCTAGGGTTCTACCAGAGTAGAAAAGGAGTATAGTGATTTTTTTGATAGAGATGATACAAGTGATGCCGCTGGCTTCCTTGATGAAGATGCCGTTGAGATCTCTGTTCCGAAAGGGAACATAAATGAGGAGGAGGATGACCTCATGGTGGCCCCAGGTCGTCCTAGACAGCGGAGTCACATCCTAGAAGATGATGATAATTCAGTAGGTATGAATTTGGCTTTGCGTGTGTGCAAGTCTACCTTGTTGATGAATATTTTCAGTTTTTTTATTAAAACTATTAGTCATTCCATTTGTAGAACATAGCTAAAGGTATACCAAGGGAAGTTAATGACAATAAATCCTTAGGTTACAAAAGAAAGTTTTAAGCCAGGGATATTGGCTTAAAAATATCATTAAATATAACTATCACCCCAGCAATCAGGAAGCTGAGACAGGTGGGTCACTGTGAGTTCAAGGCCAGCCTGAATTATCTAGCAAGACTCTCAAAAAAAAAAAATTTTTTTTTTTAGGGCTGGCCAAATAGCTCAGCAAATTAAAGTGCCTGCAAGTAAGCATGGGCCTGGAGTCCGACTGATGGCATGTACCTGTACTCCCAGCTTTTGGGAGGCTGTAAACAGTTGGGTCACTATGAGTCCCATCTAGTAATTAGCCCCTGAACACCCTGTAGACCCTTCCCTAAAATACAAAAAAAAAGTTTAATGTTTTATAAATTTTCTGCTTTGCCAAACTAGAAAAAGAAATTAAACTCCAAACAAGGAAGGAAATAATAAAAGCGAACTTCAATAAAATTGACAAGAGAAACTATAAAATCATTGAAACCAAATCTGCTTCCTTAAAAAGATCAATGAAGTGGATCAATGTCTGTCATGATCAATCAAGGAAGAGAAGACACAAATTATTAAATGAAGAAGAAGCAAGGCTGTTACCATTGATCGTGTGGACATGAGCTGTCCACGGCAGAGACGTGGCAGGGAGCCCCTCAGCAGTGCTTGCTCATACTGATGTGTGTTTTCAGTGTAACGTGCAACCAAATAAGATTTTGAAGACAGTGTGAGAAAAAGGATGCAAAACATCATAGTCAGTTTTTTTGAGTGCATGTTAAAACAATAATACTATAACTGCAGTCATTCATTTTTAGCTTTTTAAATGCAGCTACTTGAAAGCTTATTGAGATAGCAGTGCTGCTGATACCAGGGTAAGAGGAAAGTAGGAATAAGTTTGTCCCCATAAACTCAAGAACATAGCTGAGATGGATAAACCTTCAAGGATGCAGATTGTCATGCTAAGTCAAACAGAAATGTACAGCTGGAAATACTTTATCTATTAAAGAAAGTGATATTAGAATTTAAAACCTTCAGATAAAGTGCCTATTATAACTTGAATGCAAAAGTAACACATTCGACCGTTACCAAATGTCACTGTAAAAAAAGATGTCAAAAAGGAAATTCAAGCCAGGGATAAGGGTGCACATCTGTCACCCCAGCTCTGAGAAAGCTGACACAGGATAACCACCATGAGGTTGAGGCCAGTCTGAGCCGTGTACTGAGTCTGTCCTGCTTTCAAATCGCATGTTGTTTCTAGGACAGCAGACTTCCAACTGTTTTGGCTTTAGGAGCCCTTTGCAAAACAGCCTGAGTGCTCCAAAGAACATTTGTTTTTGTGTATCATCTATTTTTATTTATTATACTAGAAAGTAAAATGGAGAATTTTTATTTTATTTTTATGTTTTAGAAGTTGTAAAAGTAAACGTTAAAGACTTGTAGAACCAAGTGCTTTTTTATTATTTAAAAAAAAATTCTAATTGGAACAGTGTGTTTTGTTTTCTATTTAAAAAAAATTTTTTTTAAACTATGTTATGGCTAGCTCAGCCTGCCCTGGGTGTAGGGCTGGCTCAGTATGTGGTGCCGGGGATTGAACCGCGATCCTTGCAGTTACCTAAGCTTGTCTAAGCAGGTGCTTTAGACTACTGAGCTATCTTGCCAGCCTCAAGAACAGTGTGTTTTAACAGCAAGCAGGGGCCGGGAAAATAGCTCAGTAGAATAAGTGCTTGTCTAGCAAGTTGCAGGGCCTGAGCTCAATCCCCAGTTCCGCAAAAATAAACAAACAACCAGCAAGCAGAAAGCAGTGAGAAGGGTGGCATCACAGGCTCTGTGATGACTGCCACAGCGCACAACAGGATCTTCACTTTCTGGATCACATCCATTGCCATTTATTGGTTTTGCTGGAGGCAATGAAGAAAATTGGAGCTCACAGGAACATGAAAGTTGTGAAAGGAGAAATGGTGAATAGGCTACTCAAAAGGCCTGGAGATGCCAGCCTTTCCTGGAAGGTGCCAGTGGTGGCTGTGCCTCCCTTCCCCTTCTTGCTTTCCTTTCTCCCACTCCCTCTCTTCTCTCCCCTCTTGTCTGTTGGTCTGTCTCTGTCTTATCTCTTTCACTGTCTCTGTCTGTGTCTCTGTCTCTCTTTGTCTCTGAGGTGTGTGTTACCATTAATGGCAATTGCTTAACATTATTGTACTTGTGGACTGTGAAACTCCCGGACTTTCAGCTCTGTTGCGCTGAGATCCATTGGTGTGATTTGAACTTGGAATGGATTTTCTGTCTTCTTACTTGATTTTTACCATGCAGTGCTACATTGGAAAATAATGGCTCACTGTGATTTACAGCCATCCTCACCTCACCCATTTCATTTCCCTATCTAAATTGGCATCACTAATCCATTGTTTTTATTTTTTATTATTTATTTTTTAATGTATTATATACAGGGTCTGTAGGGTCTTGTAGTGATCCTCCTGCTTTCAGGCTCCCAAGTGCTAGAATTACAGGCGGGTGCCATCAAGCCCAGTCTCAATCCTGTCTCAGTGTGCTCTGGGAGTGGGGCTGGGACTACATGCTGGAGATTGAACCTGGGGCTCTTGGATCTGCCTAAGCAGGCTCTTTAATCCACTGAGCTATCTGGCTGGCCCTCTTACCAAGTTTTTTAAGTATTAGTTTGTTGTCAGGCTCCTGAGAGCAAGTACAAATTTTCCAATATTCAGGTTTTTGCTTGAGGTTTCAGTTCTTACCATTGGCAACAGTTACTTCTTTTTTTTTTTTTTTTTGTCTTTTTGAGACAGGGTCTCGCTATGCAGTTGAGGCTGGCCTGGAGCTCACTTTTGTAGCCCAGGCTGGTCTCGAACTCGTACCAATGCTCCTGCCTCAGCCTCCCGAGTGCTGGGATTACAGGCGTGAGCCACCACGCCCGGCTGACAACAGTTATTTCTGTTATTAAGCGACAGGGTTACTTCATTCTTGCTGAGAAAGCGTTTGCCGTGTATCCCAGTCTGCCAGAGTCAACTGGGATTGAGTGAGGATCAGGTAGCCCTACCTGCAGCCTGCATAGTTGCTGGAGTCCCCTTTCACAGGCAGCTGTCCTCCTTACACACACTTCTTGCTTCCACCTTGCTCTACAACCTGTGCAAGGATCAGGACTGGCTGAAGTTGGTATCTACAGTGAAGTGGGTGGCTGCAGATTTGGGCCAGGGCTGCCTCCTTGGTCCACACAGAGTCCAGCAGTGCCTCCTGGCATTGCTCTCTCCAGCAGGGTTGCAGAGGAGTGCCGCACTGTCACTGTCACTGGAGATGAAGGCAGGCTGTCAGAGTCCGTGAATGCAGTTCGCTGCCCTGGTCACCTGGATTTGTAGTTCTCTCACAGTGCTTTGTATTCCAGATGGTGCAGCGCTGAAATCTGCCCTGCTTGAGGAGGCGGACAACCCTGCAGGCAGCTCGCACAGTCTGCCACCAGCGATGTCACAGAGGCCGATGTGGGACGGGCCCAGGCCGACCCCCCGGCAGAGGCCATTCCAGTCAGGGTCCACACCTGCGCACCTCACTCACAGGTTTATGGTGCGTCTGGGCTGCGTTTCCTGTTCATCTTGCTATCCGGTGGTTTTCCTCACTTTTATTCATTGAATAAACAGTGTTTTTAAAAGCCCCATTGAACTGGGCTGCTCCATTTTGTTTAATCCTAATTTCATGGTTGACTTAACTTGTAATTTTAATCTTATTTCAGTATTATGATTGAGAATCAGTTAAATAGAATTCTGCTAAAACGTGGCAGAAGGAGCCTAAGTAAATGGCTATCTTATGCCTACGCTTCCAAACCCTACTTCTGAGAGTAGGAAGTTTGTTTTTATGTACGAGATTATGCTGGTTCGAGAACTAGTTAGAAGCTACTTCTTGGCAGGCAGCTCCTGGTATGACGTTCAGTATTGAGATGAGAGCTATGGTTTGGACACTGCCCTTCCTGCCCCACCCCGGCATGGGAGCTCCACCAGGGTAGAGAGTGTGCCAGATGTGTTGGGATGTGGTGCTGGGGAGTCCAAATAGGCCCTTGTGTATGTTAGGCTGCCGCTCTGCCGCCGGACTGTGTCTCCAGTTTTTCCTTGGTTTTTGTTTTGTTTTCTAAGCTGATTTCTTAGCATTTAGGACAAGATAAGGCATTAAAGGTATTATGTATGTATCTTTTGAATCAGTGGTCAGTTATATTTCAGTGTGTTAGCTTTTGAGTTTCTCTATTGTGAGGATTAGCCTGCTGTTGTTTAAAAAATATGGACCTGGCCTGTATATTAAGGATGTGTTTAATATTAATAAAATTGTTGCCATCAGTAACCATGAAGTAACACAAATTTTTATTAGTATTTATTACTAGTATTAACTTACTTTATTAGCATCTTAGTATAAATTTCTACTGTGTATCTTTTTATAGTTATAATTAACATTACTGTATAACTATAAAATGTCAACATTAATTTTACTAGAAACTCTAGATCTAGTGTGAACCTATGGTATTGTCATTAGAAGATAGTTTTACAAATGGTATCAATTTGTGTTGCTTTAAATATATATAATGGGTGGGACTTGGGAGATAGGGAGGTAGCTTAGTGGTATAAGTGCCTGCCTGCCAAGCACAAAGTCCTGAGTTTGATCCCTGGTACCTAATAT
>PVJA010046068.1:0-15308 GCA_004027025.1 Myocastor coypus | reverse complement strand
GTGAGGACAATATGCAATATGTCAACTTTCAAAGAAAAAAAGGGGGAAAAGAAAAAAAAAAGTAATGTGGATTTAGAAAGTTTAATGTTTAGTTGTTTGATCAATCTTATATACCTATATGTATTAATCTAAACTGATCCGATGATGAAAATATGTAATATAACCATTGTTAAATTTAAACAATAAAAGAATTGAAAAAAAATAAAATAAAAGGTACAACGTATACTATGAAAAGAAAATTAATTTTTCAATGAGAAGGAAATACTGAGATGAGCAAAAGAACAAATATAAGAAAGTAAAAAGATGTATTTGGATATATATGTAGAATAGTTTAGGTAATTGTTGTGTTGATTCTTGCAGGCCTTTTGAAAAGAGCAGGTAATGCTTTTTTTTTTTTTTTTTTTTTCTTTACTCTGATTTTTTCTCTTAAATTTCCAGTGACTTCTTTGGTACTGTTTTTTTAAAGAATCTTACACATTTATATCTAGTAATGTGAACAACTAATTTGAAGATAGCATCATGTAATACAGCAATCATTGTTGAATTCTTATTACTTTGGTTAGTGAAATCTTGTATTGTTTCTAATGCTGTATTTTTCTTTGCATCTCTGTCATATATTCTTTAAAAATAAAAAGATGGTTGCATATAAAACTAAAATTAAAAGAAAGCAATGTAAATAGAATCACATAAAATACAAAGACATTTCTTATCATTAAGATAATGAAAGAAAGAATATAATTGGGGTAATTCTCTCATTTTTCTATCAAGAATTAAACAGACACTGTCTCAAGTCAACAAATTAAGAAACAGGTAAAGTCATAAAGGCAATAAAAACCAGATAAAGAAAAATTAATATCAGAGTAAAGCAGGATGAACACAAACATTTTCACAGTTCTTCATGTTTTAAAGAATTGTTAAGGGGACTGGGGTTGTGCTGGAGATTCTAGCCCAGCCTTACAAATTACAGCAACATGGGCCTCAATGAAAGGGACCTCCCTGCATCTAAGCCTGCCACCCATAGGTCTTCAGGGATGCTCTGTCCTTGAGCTGAAATATGGGACATGCTTTTGTCCACGAGTTTTAGTCAAATTATTGCAAGCTAAGACTTGAAAATATATTTTACAATTTCATTTATGCTCTTGTTTCCCTTACTTCTCATGGGGACATGCCCTGGCTAGCCTGCATCTGTTGGACACAGTACATCCCACTGATTCTGGCCTACCATCTGAGATTTCCTCCGGTTTTATTTTCCATTTCTTCAAATCCTTTTCTGACAGCAAGTGCTTAATTGCTCTGTCTATAACGAATTTACAGCCTCTGCTGGATACCTTTGCAGTCCTTGGAGAGGCGGCCTCCACGCATCGCTACCTCTCGGACCCTGGCCCTGCCCCTGGCTCCCTCAGGCACAAATGACAGCAGCCTGTCGTCTTCTCAGACCACACTGCTACCTTCCAGACAAGGAAAAGGAAAGCAAGAGAAAGGCAAAATTCAGTAAACTTCTGTTTAGAAAAATAATCTTCATTATTTTTCTTATTACTGAGACAAAATACCTGATGTCCAAAGTTAAGGAAGGAAAGGTTTATTTGGCTCACAGTTCACAGAGTTCTCAGTACATCAGCAGCTGGCTCCAAGGCAGCATGGCACAGCAGACGAGCACTGCGTAAGAGAAACAGTTCATGGAGGACAGTAGATAGCAAGGCAACAGGGGGCAAGACAAACCTCTTCTGTCCCTTGTATGGTGTCCAGGCTACCAGGATTAGGGCAGTGCCCAACTAATCAGTGGACTAATTAGTAACCACCCACTTATAATCCTAGTACCCTTAACCCTAGCATCGCATCATGAATCCATCACCCACTCCAGATCCAGCCACCTATGAAACAGCCCCACCTAGGACAGCATGAAGCTTTGAGGGGACATCAAAACACAAGCAATAATGAGAATGTATTTGGTAAAATTGTAACTGAGGAGAGACTAACATTGCACTCCTTGTTTAGAGATAACAAGAGGGAGGATTTCAAAACCTTATAATAAATCTCTACTTAAATGTCACCACTGTTCATGATACACTTCCATCAAGATAATACCCTCTATCAGCTCTACATTCCTAAAAACTGAATGTATAGGCATTAACCTGAGATAGTCAACATTAACACAGTCCACCAGAACTGTTTGCCTAATACCTACTATATTTTGACTATAATCAAATAGGATAAAATACTGCAACAAAAAGTGGGCAAATATTAAAATGTTGAACAATGTCAAAAACTGGCAAGTTTTTGGAGAAAGAGTAGCTTTCATAACCTTTTGGTAGGGAATAAATAAGTATATTTTGAAAATTTCTACTGTCACACAACCACATGTGAAGATGAACTTCTTCTTTGACCCTACACTTGTGCTTTGAATTATATTTCATAGATGAATGTGCAGAAGTCCAAAAGCAGGTACAAAAAGAAAGTTCATTCTAGCCTTAATTCAGACTGGAAAACATTATGAATGACACAAAGACCTAATATGACCATGTAATGGGTTCAGCTTATTACTTAAGTTTCATACTATATATTAGCATAAAAACTGAGATAAAACTATTAATATTGATATAGCCAGAAATTTAAAATACAACCTTACAATAAAACTATATTGTGGTATGTTGTAATCACTACAATGAAGCCTTTTATGATTTTTATAATTAAGCTAGAATAATGCTGCATATTATTTAAGATATCTAAATATGTAATAACAATGTAAATCATACATAAGGGTAATACCTAATTCAGTACAATGACTACCTCTGTTAAGAGAAAGGCTTTCAACTACATCTGAATTTTTAATGATAAAAATATATAAAATGTAGTTAAAATGGATAAATTTACGCAGTAAATATCAACATATTAAACTTCCTAGGTGCACACCCTCCACAGCACACACATCCACGCGGGTGCCTGCGGGAGGCGGGTCAGGTGGGTGGGCTTTGCAGAATGTCTAAGGAAGCGTGGCCCTAAAGCATGAGGCTCCACAGCCCACACTGCTGTGAATACCAGAAACTGTCTCCACTCCCACAAGGACAGAAGAATTTTGCGAAGTGCTGGTATAAGAAAATAAACACAAGTACAGAGTTGGCACCAGTGCTAAGTGCTATGAGAGAAGAATAGTATTTATTGAAAGTAGGAGGTTAGGGGAATAGTATAGTCAGCATTTTACTTCTGAGAATGAAATATTCAAATCAGACCAGATCGAGAGAAAAATAAAAACTAGTTGAATTTTAAACTGAAGGAAAGATTCTTCCACGTACAGGACATAACATATGTAAAATCCTTGACCATGTGAACATATTGTCACAGTCAAAGAACCAAAATGATGCTGTATCACTAAACACAGTGAATGAATATATAAAAGATAAAAGAATCCAGGGAAATGCCAGGTCATATAGGCCTTCCAGACCATGAACAGGAATTTGGATTTTACCCTAGAGATAATGCAAAGCCATTAAAATATCTTAGCAAGGAAGATGCCAAGATGCCATGATCTGATCTGATTTATTTATGATATATATGACATATATATATATATATATATATATATATATATAGAGAGAGAGAGAGAGAGAGAGAGAGAGAGAGACAGACAGACAGACAGACAGATCTTTGTACTTTATTATTCATGACATCTGAATATATACATAAATGGATAGACAGATACAGATATAAGTATAAATACAGATGTGGACACAGATACAGATAAAAGTACACATACAGATACACAAACACATACACATAAACACACACACATATATTATATATACATATATATATATACACATATACATCTTTGATTACTAGGTAAATAGTCAATCTGACAGGGATGAGACCTTCAAAACAGTGATTTCAAACCTCAAAACTCCTGTAGTGTTGGGTGTTATCTGTGTACAATATGCCTTAGATGTAAGACTGGTCTCTGGAGGCCCATTCTGCTGGTAAAGTACAGAAATAAAGATCACTGAATTCAAATTCCTGTACTGCAATATACCATTTCTGTTATTTTAGTCCATGAAAGAAACAGACACACCAGGTGTGGTGGCGCACACTTGTAATCCCAGCACTTGGGAGGCTGAGGCAGGAGGATCGGTGCGAGTATGAGACCAGCCTGGGCTACAAAAGTGAGCTGAAGGCCAGCCAGAACTGCATAGTGAGACCCTGTCTCAAAAAGACAAAAAACAAAAAAAAGAAAGAAACAGACAGTACCTCCTGAATTCCAGTTATATACCATACTCAATGCTGGCCATTTTAATATTAATTAACTCATTGAAGTAGTAGAGCAACTCTGTTACTAAGCTAGAGTCTCTATCATAGTACATGAAACTGAGACGTCGGCTTACAGAGGCACATTACCAAGTAAGTGCTGAAGTAAGGTTTCAACTTAGGCAGTGTCGGGACACATGACCTCCTATGCCACCTTATTTATCTATAAACTAGGAACACTAGAAAAAGTCATGGAAATGATATGATGTTAAATGAAACCATTTCCTAAAGTTTAAAGTAAAAAAAAAAAGTTCAGCTTTTCTATTTTTTTTAAAAGAACAATATATTTTTTAAAAAATTTAAAATTCTTGAAGTGACTGCGGTCTTCTGAGTTACAAGGTTCAATGAACTTAGAAACGGAGAAAGTTAATGTCATGTATCAATGCTTCTTTTCCCTTTGGTTGAAATCAGAACTTTTTCACTGACATCACTGCTCAGAAATCAGTTATCAACAACTACATCAAGAAAACATAAGGCAGAAGCAAAGGTCAGTGATAATTTGGCAAACTTCACTGCAAAGCCCAGTGCTAGAGCTGGAAGGAAAAGATTCAGCCTGGCTGCAGACATAGCGGAGGGCTTTTGAGACAGAGGGTACGGAAATGGCTGCCTCTGTAACTCTATGCTGTAACTGCTCCATGCCAGATTCACAAATAGTACAAACTGGGTTTCTGGTAGCTAAAAGGTAATAGATTCAGTCCTTTGCGGACAAAATTGTGGAAGAACAAGGGCGACCATCACCGAAGTCTCTCTATTTGACTTTTACATTGAAGCCAGCTACTCTTGTTTGCATACCAAAATTTACTTGAGAAAAACCGCAGACAGCATATTGAAGTTTAAAACTCATGAAGGAAAAGTTATCTTTGTCTCATGAGCACTAGAATCATATCAAATTATTACTTATCTTGGTGCACAATATTTTTTTCTACACAATAGCAATTAGAAGCCGAGTAACATGACAGTCTAGTTCTAACAGCAACTGTAATCCTATTTCCTAGCTATCCATCCTAGTGCTAATCCTGGAGTCCTAAGACAGAAAGTGGAGATAAACTCATTTACTATTCTGCTATTTCCACAATTGCTTTAGTGTTGCATTGCAATTTATGAAAAGAAAAAAATATATATATATATATATAATACATATAATACATAGGGTTAATTGACCCTAATTAGTAAAACAGTTGGAATGTAAATGTAAAAAATAAATAAAACATATACAGAGAAAAGTTCTCAGGCTTATGGGCTAAAGAAAATAGTTCTCCAACTCTACCCCGTGTCTTGCAGATAAGTGTGATAAATCAAAATGGAGATGTAGAAGCACACAGAGATCAAAAGCTTGCTACAGTTTGCCTCTGTTCTATATTATTGAAATGCTTACTTAGAAAGAAAAGGAGAAAACAAGATGAAAGGTGAGGAATTCACCTCAGCCTCAGCAGAAACAAACAAATACAGCCAGGAATGGAGAAAATAAATAGGCTTCACCTCAACCACAATTTTCTTCAAAATGCATTCTTGCTACTTGGTGCCCTTAACTAGATCAAGTAACTTCTTCAGCCTCAGTTATCATGCTTGCAAAATAGCATGTACCTCATGAGACTCTGCTGAAGATTAATTGAGGTAATGCATTTAAAAGGTCTATAGCAGTGCCTGAGCTATAGGAGATACTCAATAATGGTTATTGTTGTTATTATTACTATTTTATTGTATATATACTATTATTCTATTTTACTGTATATATACTCTTATCATTGTATATATTGTATTATATACCACATTGTATGTATTCTACTATTGCATACATTGTATATTGCCATTACTAGTAATATACATTGCAGATGTCTCTAAAGCCACAAAACAATACTGGATATCCTTGGTAAAAAGGGTTTTCTTGATTCCTGTGGATACTTCTACACTGCACAGATCATAGAGTGTCACTAACGAAGGTAGTGTTCAGCATTTATTTAATTGTGGATTAATTTAACTCTTTTAAGTGGCTCCCAGTGTCAACATCCAGCAAGGAAGGAGTTGTGGCACTGCTCCTTGTACACAATGCACTCCTCCCTGAAGCTGTCAAGAAGTAGACAGGTAATTCAGATTTGCATACTGAGAAATATTTTGATGTCTGTAACTCAAGGAATCAAGAGAGATATTTCTCTTCCCAAGTCCCTGTGAGGGCTCATATAATTTCTACCATGAAATGTACACCATATTCATTTTATGCTATGCAAGATTTTTATTCAACATGTATCAGTTTGTTTTCCATTTTTAAAGGCTGGATATTTTAAAAATAACTGATTTTTTCAGCTCAGAGATCCAGAGTCCCAAGAGCATGACAGTAGCTTTTGCTCAATGTTGATGAGAACTCTCATCAGATAGCCTTATAGTGATCATCATGCATATGACAGGGACAGATCACATGGTAAGACAGGAAGACAAAGAGACTGGGGAAGGGATCAGCCCTGTGAAGTTGTTTTATAACAACACTGTCCCAAAGAACTACATCAATTCCATCCAAAACAGCATCCCCAGTGGCCTAACGACCTTCCACCATGTCACATCTTTTAAAAGTTCCATCACCTCCTAACTCTGCCATAGTGGAAATCATGCTTCCAATACATAAAGCCTAATGTGACACACTCAAACCTTACTGAATATGACCATGTAATCATAATAACATTGTATAATCTTTGAGGACCACAGTACTTCATAGTGGTCTCTGTGTTTCCAGCAAATAAACACATCTAACATTTACTGGCTGTTCACATAACTGGATCCATCTCTCCGATAATAAGTACCTAATTACACCATACATCATACAAAATACATTCATAGACTATGTCATTTAATACTTGTGAGATCCCTGTGAAGTAAATACTATCACTATTATTCGTACAGGTAAGAAAAACTTGAAATTAGAGAACTAGAATAAGTTAGCAACTAAGTATGCTAGCCAAGATCAAACTAGCAGATTCCAACTCCCCAACTACCAACCACTAAGTAACCCTGTCCCTTCTCTTGGGCTTGTGTTAACCCTTTACAGATCACCTTTTCATTGCATTGAAGTTTCCTTCTTTGTTATTCTAAGGAGCATATTCACTATATTTCCTCCACAACATTCATCCTACTGTTTATATATTTATCCATGTATCCATTTTATTGCTTATCTATAATAATTTTATATGTTATTATATTTTTGTATTTTAGGGCAAGGACTACAGGTACTACAGGGTCTCACACACAGATTGGAGTTGCAGTGATTCTCCTATTTTCAGCTTCCTAAGAGCTGGGCTTATAAGTGTGGGCCAAAACGCCCAGTGTCAATCGTTGTCTCAGTGTGCCCCAGGGACGGGGCCAGCACAGCAGGCCAGGGATTGAACACGGACCAGTGCATTTGTCTAAGCAAGAGCTTTAATACGCTGAGCTATCTGGCAGGCCCTTCCATATTAATTTTAATCCTGTGTAATGTACAGCCAAACCTATTTTATTGGCTAACCTATACCCAGAACCTCTGAAAGATGCATAGTAACAGCTACAAAATTTAAAAAAATTAGACAAAAATATAAATGAAGAAATAAATAATGGTCCACGGAACTATGATTGTACTAAATACAAGAATTCACTATTCTAGTTTTGCATTTTGCATAGTATTCAGTATCTAAGGAACTCAATAAATGTTAACATTTGTGTCTATAAATAATGGTATGAATGAATAGACTTACTAATAAATTTAAATTATGAAAGTATTCCTTTCATTTATTTGGAAATTAAGAATTGTGAACTCATAGAGTTCTTATCTTCAAGGGAAGAAAGATATTCAACAAAATTAGAAATATATTCAGCACTTCTACTTTACAAAGATTTTCTGTGTCTACGTTCTAAATCTGTGAGAAGTTCTGAATTATTTTAAATGTTTTATTTATTTGTTTGTTTATTTGCCACAGGGTCTCACTACATAGCTTAGACTCATAGGATCCTACTGTCTCAGCTTCTCCAGTGCTGTGCTTGCAGGCGTGCACCCCCACACCCAGTGTAAAACAGTGCTTTTGAAACTTCTCTTTCTTTTTCCAATTAAGTTCATTCCTCAAATCTGGCTAAAGCATAATCTATCTTTTTCTGCCCATTATGCCCTCCATGTAGACCTGTGTCCTCAAAATCAGGTCACAGTCTCATTTAAGATTTCCTACCAAAAATACCAAATAATGTGAATCACTTTACATTTTCCAAGCTCTGGACTACAGCCTTGGTTTCTCAAACTGGGTTACATTCAAGTTGTTAACTCAGAAATTTCTGAGCTCTCCCCCTCTGAGTTCCTGATTCCCAGACAGTGGAAAGGGCCTCAGAATTTCTAATATATTGTTGATGAGTTTAATTCTGGTGGCCCAGGGACCGTAATTCCAAAACCATCAGCATAGGATTTAGATGCCACTCCAGACTTCTTTACTGTGACCATACCTGAATCACCTGAGAATATAACCTCCAATTCTGAAATTTTAATCTGAATTCCAGGTGTGGATATTTTTTGCCGTAGGTCTCAATGTCATATTTTTAAAACTGCTTCAAGCATTACAATGTATACCTCAGGCTTAGAGATCATTGTAGTGCAGTGCTCCTTGAAGTAAGTTGCATATTATTGACTAATTATGGCTGAAGCACTAGTTCTTTGCTGCATAAAATGTGCTAAGTGCAGTAGCTTGGATGTTTCCTGAGGCTTATAAGAAAGGTAGATCTTAGGCCACACCTCCCATTTCTGGCTCTAAATCTGCATTTAAATGAAGATCTTATGTGATTACTTAGCATATCAGAATTTTGGAAGAACTAGAGAACACTAAAGATAGAACATTTGAAAGAACAGAATCAAGAGGCACTCAGGATTCAACACTTGCTTTCAGGTAGAATGTAGTTTCCTAGAGGGTGTCTGAGCTATCCCTTGATGGCCTTATTCTTGTCCTTTCAGGATTCCTGTCCGAGAGTGTGCCATGTGTGGATATGGATACAATACGTGTGTGGACGTGCAGACATGGATCCACTCACATACAAGGGCATGCTTTCACCAAATCCTTCTCTTCTGGTTCTACTTCTGTCTACACTGAGGCCTGAATTGTATATCATCCATTATCTTTTCCACTCACTCAAGTCCTTCAATTTATCTGAACAATAGTTCCTTTCTGGTTACATTGATACATGATTTCCATAATTTTAGAGGAATAAGCAGCACAAAGAAAGAGGTAGTGGGTGGGTACAGCCCAGCAGAGGCGAATGCCCAATAGTGGGCATTCCTTCTTCATTCTGCCAGTGATTGAGGCACAAGCACCACCAGGCTCTTAAGTTTTCAGAGCAGATGGAGAAAAAATTTAAACTGTCTCTCATGAGTCAAAAATCCAAGTTTTATTCTGGGTTCTGTGAATTTGGGAAGCTTGTTTATCTTAGCTCCAGCTCATCAAGTTGTGGAATAATTTTGCCTTTAAAAAAGTAGAAGTCATAGAAAACAACACTGCCAATATCCAAGTTCACATTTCTCCTGTTCTTGCGAGTATGAACATGTCTGAGTTGGCATCAGGCTTCAGTTCTGGAGAAAAGAATGGGATGGAGGAGAGGAATTGTAAGCATTGTTCACTGGATTAAAAATAAACAGCATGGAAGGATAAAAGTAAATGAGGAAGAAGATTCCGTGCAGAATACAAAAATACTGTATGACAAGAGAGAAAATATTTAGGACTAACAAGAATTCATCCCTGATATACAGACCCGACTAACGACTGATAAAAGCAGAGACTAACATCTTTGCGTGGGTTTCACAGTTTTGTCCAGGACCTACTGAGTGATTGTCCCCATTTTATGGATATAAAGACCTGAGGCATCAGAGATCAGTGTTCTCAAGTTAGATGAATAAATGCTGAAAGCAGAGGACACCCATATTTTATGGCTTTAAATAAAAGAAAAATCAAGCTTTCTTATCTGCTAGAAAGATGTGTCCACTGTTACAAGGTTCTTGGTAACATTGGCATTAAGCTTTCAATATAGTGGTATTAGAGTGGGTGGTCTAAAAAAAAAAGTACTAAGCACTCACATGAGGAAACAGAGGATGCAGACCAGAATCTTCTGACTCAGTGTCTTCTAAATGTAAATCAAAAATAACAACTATATGGGTGGCTGTTCACTGCTTGGCTATACTAGGCTCTTCTCAAGATTTTAATGTAAAGTAATCTGGTGCGTTTGGGAAAATATGTTTTTCAGCATTCTAGCATTCTCCAGTAAAAAGAAAAATGTGTTTCATAAGCTTGAAGTAGGTTCCATATCTGTGTCTTCTCAAAAGTTGTAGCAGCACAATTTGTAATAGCCAAGTCTTGGAAACAACCAAAATGCCAATCATCTGAAGAATGGTTTAAAAAGCTGTGGTATTTTTATACAATGGAATATTACTCAGCTCTAAAGAATGATAAACTAGAAGACTTCATGTATAGATGGATGTATCTTGAACATACACTCATAAGGGAAATAAAACAGATCTACATGTATAAATATTATATAGTCTCCCTAGTATAAGAAGTTAAAAGAAGAAAAAAAATTGAGAGGCATAACACAGCTGAATAGAAATAAAAGACTTCAAGGTTAAACAACAATGTGGCTGCAAACAGAAAACATAGGAAACATAACAAGGGCAAAGCCATGCAATTCTATACACAGGATGCATTAGATAATGGTTCTAGGAACTTCCAAAATGTTTTTGCTACTGAGGATAGCAATGTGTAACAGTAAAAATATTCTTGGAATGTGTCATTCTGGTCTTTTAGATGTGTGCCACTTCTAGTGTAATTTCAGTTGCTGCTACACTCTCTCTCAAGTAAATGGTTGGTTTACAAGAAAACAAAAAAAAAAAAAAGGTATATATGAGAGTAAGAGACTAGGGGAAAATGCCATAGGATTGACCAGCAACAATTTTGTATATACTTAGATTTCTGAATGTGTAAAAACGTATAACTACTTTTATCACATTCTATAGAGATTTATTATAATATCAATAATTGATAGAAAATATCAATTCCTAGTTAAGTCTAAGATGTTTGATATTCAGAAAAACAGTGATGTCCTGCTCAAGTACCTATGTTGTACAGTAGTAGTATCACTAAGCTTTTCCTTGTGGAGGGTTAAGAATATGTTTACAGACTAAAAATTAGAGAAAAGGAAGGGCTACAAGAATAGCCAATATTCTGACCCTAACCCTTCAAGGTCAAAGAGGATGCAGGTCATAAGAGAACTTGTGCTACCCTATAACTCAGTGGAGTCCGAAATTTTCTGGCCAAGGAGAATATTAGTCACAGAAGAAAGGGATCAATGATGTATAGTGTGCCTAAGCAGAGTCACCTAGAGAGAAAACATTCTCTCAGGCTTTCATAGAAAGCAAACTGGTCAAGCAATGGCCATGATTCATCCAGATGGCTGACACTGGCAACAGTTCTACAAAGCACTTTACGTGGTTACAAAGTAAATCCTGAAGGCATTTGACTAACCTTGAGAGACACAAAAGTTACATGTTTTGCTATACAGGTCTTGCTTAAACTTGCCCTTAACCACCCAGCAGAAAAGGCATAAAACGGAAAACTAGATTAGAATGCTGAGCTGTAAAAGGTTTAAATCAACAGCTTCCAACATTGCTGATTTTACCAATAACCCACTGTTATTATCAAACATTGGATTATGTGTACAACTACTTTCTCTTAATTCAATTAGAAGAAATTTTTGTACCAATAACTATTAGAAAAATTATAACATCTACACCCTGTTCTCTGTATAACTAAAAAGAAGACAATAATATGCATTATATCAAATATTAAAATGTACTACTAATGTGTTTTGAAACTGTCACTTTGTTATACATTGTTATTTCTTATTAAAAGTAGCAAAAATATGACTTTTACTATTTCTAATACCTTACTCTTTAAAGTATATATAGATAGTGCCTACACAAAACTATACCAACCCTACTTCTCATCTGTTACTGTAATGATCTTATAGTAGAAAGATATTTGAAATGACATGATCTCTCAGTATAGATATATGATCACTTTAGGTCTGAACTTTCTGTCCTGTCCCCACGTAGCACCTGAAGAAAGACATGCAAGACTAAAATCTTAATATTTTTAATTGAAGTAATCTGACAGTGTTCTCCAGAATTTAATAACATTTGTTTTCAGGGAAGAAATTATAGGCATTCTAAATTTTTAATATGAAAATTTAGCTCTTTTTGATTTTCTGTTTATCCTTTACATTACTGATTCTTATTGCCTCAAATTCATTTTATTTATTATATTTTGGGTGCAAATTCTAGAAGATAAATAACTGAGAATCTAGGTTGGAAAGCTATATAGAAAAGCAGATGGGCAAGGCCCAGGAATCTCTGCTGTTGATCAATATGTTCGCTGATGAGGATTTATGGAGTTAGCATGGAATTGATTCAGTGTATAGGCGCAGAGTGAGAACATATGCAAGTTAAATCACAGCATATGTAGATTACAGACGCTGTCAGAGAAAGATGTGGTGATAACGTAACAGTTTAGAAATTACATAAAAGAGCTGGGGACAAATAAATCATAGTAATATCTTTAGGTTGGCTTTAGAAATTCAGGGTAATAAAAATAAAATGCAGAGCAGTAGCAAAAATGTTGTTAATATATAGCAGCATCTGTGAACTACAGGTTATTCAAAGTGCTTCCTATTGAATACTTAAGTTAATCTTGACTTAGGTGGCATTGCTATCCTTACTTTACAGGTAAAGAAACTGAGGCAGAAAGAGGCTAGTAATTTCAGTTAAGGGCAAAGAGCTTAGCATTTGGATTCATTGGCAATTCACCTGTGATTTGAGACCTTGGATGAAGCTACTTCAGTTGGGCTGTGCACTTTTTGCCACATTTTTCAGCACTTTGGCATGAACCCTGATTCTTACTGTAGTCTTTGTGAACTTAGCCTTCAGTTCCCAAGTAACTTCAGAAAGATTTCTCCTGGTATATTTAGCCTTCTACCCTAGTAGATAATTCAGCCCACTGAGAAATAGGATGAGACGAGGAGAATTCTAAGTAACACAATCATACCCAAGTGAATTGCCATGATAGATTTCTATCAAATTTGTAAAATACAAACTACCAGTCTTTACACATTCAGAACCAAATAGCTGCATGTCCTCCATAAATACCGTGATTAAGTTTAATTAAAAGTGATGGCTGAATGATCCCAGGCAGAATTCCTTTGCAGTGTTTAAATGTGTTGAAGTCTCAGTGAGGAAGGCAGGGGTCAGAGCCATGTTCTGGGTGGTGCTCAGAACTAAAACTGGTCCTATGCTGGTTTACCACATGCAAAGTCTGGATGTGAGCCAGAACTTACACAGGTACAAAGCACTGACAACTGCAAAGCCTATTTGACCTTTCTGTTCACCATTTTCACTTAGAAGAACAGACTAAAAATTCTAGGTAAATAAGGTATCTTCTTTACCTCTTCACTATTGTGCATTTTCCTTTCCACCCAAAAGGAAATGCCCCAGTGGAAATAGTTGGGATGAGATTTGAGCTGTAGTAAGAGATGCACATTTATGTGGAGGAGTAAAGATTGATTGACTCTGTTACTCTATGAAGAGAACAAGGTTATTTATCGATTAGATGTTTTACAGCATCTTTCCTCTGAATAGTTCAACTTGGGGAAAAGTTTGTCCAAGGGATGTAATTTATGGAAGGAGAGGAAAGCAAGTGAGGGAAAGAGCAAAGAAAAAAATCATTAGGAAATATACAGCTCCCCAGAAATTCAGGTATAGGAAATTTCACATGTTGTAGAATATGCTGTCAGTGGAAGGGAAGGAAAAGCATGAAGACAGAAAGGGTCAGCGTGCACACACATACACACACAAACACACACACACACACACACACACACACACGAAATAATTAGCTAAAATATTTTTAATTAAAGTAATAGAAACACAGGTAGTCTTGGGTCCAAAAAGCAATACTGCCAGGAGCCAGGCCAAAAACTCAGGAACTCTCTCCCTCCAGATTGCGGTTTTCTCTTTCTCCCTACACAGAGTAATATTAAATAACTGAGAGAGACAGAGGACTGTGGTCCATTTGTCCCTTCTATTACTGCCAGATACTTTGCTCTATTCCCCAGTTTTCCATCATTCTGGATCTTCAGTCCGGGGAAATAAAAGCTAAGGAGGTATTTGCAGTCTATTTCTAGTTTGTTCTTCACCATGTGCCTTCTCATAGGAAACAGACAGATAATCCATTGTTCATTTGAATGAAAAGAGGAGGGAACAGAAAAGATAATGCGCAGGAAATGAGAATTAGTAGGCCCCAGACTCACGTTCCACTTACACGCACTCTCAGAACTTGAAGTATGATGGCAGAAAAGCTCTCTGGATTGTGGTAGCAAGCAAAGACCTGAGGCAGAAACAACTCACTCTATTTTTTATTACTTTTAATAAGAACTAACAATGAGACAGTTTCACAACCCGTTTGTAGGACAGCCACAATAATTAATACAATGCACTTTGTTGTCTTCATAGTAATTGTTCAGAGTACAAGATGTACACATGACAACTTTTCTAAACATCATTGGTACAAATACTTCTCCTCACTGAACCAAGAGAAAGTAGCTGTATGCATAGTCCAAGATTCCGTAATAGTAGTGGGTTATCAGCAGAACTGGCAATGTCGGAAGCTGTTGACTTGAGCCTTTTACAGCTCAGAGCAGCTCACTTTAAGTGAGGGATTACTATTTATTTTCCTTTCAACAATACATTGAAAGACAATTCCTTGGACTAGCCCCGAGCTCCCCAGGTTGTATTAATCCTCGTACACAAAGAGAGACTAAATCAGCAGTGGCAAACATGCCACTCAGTGCCCAGCAATACGTTTAAGACACTTCAATGTCTTTCTTCAATTAATTAAATGACTACTGCAGTATGAAACGGTTCACCATTTTCTTTCACTGTTAGAATACAGCCTTAATTTGGCCTGTTTCTAATCATA